>PVKA01012833.1:9186-56776 GCA_004027165.1 Ctenomys sociabilis
TCTCTCTCTCTCTCTCTCTCTCTCTCTCTCTCTCTCTCTCTCTCTCTCTCTCTCTCTCTCTCTCTCTCTCTCTCTCTCTTTTGTGGGACCAGGGATTGAACTCAGGATCTTGCACTTGCCAGGCAGGCGCTGAGCTATATCTCTGGCCTAGAATGGTTGATGTAAAACACCATGTGTAACCTGTGTGCTATTTTCCAGCTAGACATTATCCACCCAATCCGTACTGTAAACATGTGATTCTACCCACATATGCATGCCCTCGTTCTTCAAGGAGCTAGCCCTTTTCTTGCTTTTGTTTCCATTGTAATATTTCTAAATTTGATCACATCACATTATATGTGAATATTTTGACAGTAAGTAACTTTTGAAAAATTGTATTAAACACATAAATGTAAACACGTGGGTCCTGAACTTCAGTTTCCCAAGGGTAAATTTAAAGTACCAGAGGAAAACTGAAATATTTAAGTGTTTGATAAAAAAATGAAACACTGAGGAGAAATGGACGCACACCTTCTTTTCTATGCTGTGTGACTTATTAGTAACTCATTCTGAGAAATAGTTGTTTTGCTTCTTCTTTAAACACAGGAAAAATGGACCTTAAAATCGACAGTTGGGGATAATTACTTTTTTCTGCTTTTTCACCCTTTCCCACCACATGAAGAATGTGTAGCTTGGTTTTCAGATGCAAGAATATTCCTGATAAAGGTTTCATTAATTTCTCTTTTGCTTTTGTAGGTCTGTACAGTTCATTGGGCACCGATACTGTGCTAAAGAGCGAGAGAAATCCAGGCTACCACTGTGGAGGTCTTAAACATCTTAATCTTACACAGTGTACTGGGAGTGAGGTAAGAAAATAAATGTTGACTATTTCAAATCCCAAAGGCCGATCTGTTTGAACACAAACACTTCATCATGTTAACCATTCCGGGTGAAAGCCCTGTAAAATACATCTACTGTTCTCACTTCCCTCCATGGGGATGCCTGCTGCCAGCAGGACGACCCTGAGACATGGTTACCCTACGAGCTCTTCCTTCTTGCTACTTTGCCTGAAGTCATGCTCTTGAAAATACTCAGCCCTCAAAGGTGTTTTTCCGATGGAATGAGTTTTGAGAAGAGCTATAGTACTGCCCCACCTTTGCCCTCAAGGCGCCGGTAACCACCTGGAAAAGTCCGGCCTGGTGCAAAGCACCCTGAAACGTCAAGCATGCGTGGAAGCAGACTCACAAGAGACCCTGGGACGCAGGCCCTGCAGCCAGGCGAGCTCTTCTGTGGGGTTATCAGCCCCTCAAGGAACTGGCCGAACTTGGGCTGTCGCTGTCCTCTCCTGCTCTGGGATCTCCATTCACCTGGAGAGTGCTTTAAAGTTTCAAATCTTTAAAGTGGTTTGTTTGTTCCGGTCTTCTGTCAGCATGGTTATTATACAGCTTCTAAATCTGTGAGATTAAGATGATCAAGTATAACAGAAATGTGAGCTAATCAGCTCCGTGAAGCCATTCTGTAATGGATACACCCTGGAAAACATCATGTTCTACCTGGGTTAATAGCTCTATTAAATATTATTTGGGGTTCAACGAATCTTACACTGATATTTAAAAATGGGAGTTTCGTTGGACAAGTTTGTTTTAAAAGCTTGACATGGAATAAAATAAGTACATAAAAATCAATGTCCTTTTATTACCATAACTTTTCAAATATAAACTTAAATGGGTGCAAAAGAAGAAATTATAAGAGCCGCGCAGCTACAGAGGGTCCTCAGCCTCAGTTTCCCCTTTCTTCTCAGACCAGCTCTGGTTCTTCCAGAGGCCGCAGTGGAGTCTTCCTGTGCATTGCTTCTCCTGGTCCAGAAGTGTGACTCACAGCATTGCCGACCCTGAGTCACTGTCCCCTGCTTACCCAGCGATCAGCTCACCCAGGGTTCCACTCACCCCCAAGGCGCTTCTTGTCCCCCAGGTACCACTACCCAAAGCAGACTGCTGCACCCAGCTCCAGGTCCTGCATGCAGTCTGTGGTCTCTTGTGAGTCTGCTTCCATGTGCGCTTCAAGTTTCAGGGTGCTTCTCCTGATTTTCATGAGGCTCAAGGGCAAAGATAAGGCAATTCTGTTGCTCTTCTAAAAACTCATTCCAGTGACTAACTCAGTGATATATATATATATATATATATATATATATATATATATATATATATATATATATATATATCTTTTATTGCTATAGGGAACTATTTCTAAGACCATAAAGAAAACAATATAAAATAGCATATATATGTCTATAACCTATACACATTCTCCCATAAACTTTATTTATTCTTAAATCATCTATAATACCTAATATAATATAAATTTTATGTAAATAACTGTTACACTGATTTTTAGAAATAATGGTAAGAACTATGTCGAGACACGTTCAGCACAGACACAATTTTTTTCAAATGCTTTGCTTTTGAAGCAGCAGACCTACGGAGGCCCACTGCATGCGGATTTCTCCTTGTCTCATGAGAAAGGCAGGCAACAGACCCAGAGAGGCCAGGCTTCTCACTCCAGGACCCACAAGCCCCACCTCTGGGACCTGGGACTGCTTGGCTGAACTCCAAAGCTGGTGATCTGACTGCCCGGTGCCTCTGCTTGTCTGAGACACCCACTCTCATTTCCTTAAGAGAGAAACATGGTGCACAGGAAATAATGTTTTAATGGAGCAGTGCGTGGACATGCAAAGGGGCCTGCTTATCATTTATTAGCATTTTCAGCCATACTCAGCCCTCATTAATTACTCAGTAGTTGGAATAACAGACTACAGAGAGAGTCTGTGTATGTCTGTTTCCATCATGTTTAAAGAAAAATGCACATAATGCATTTTACACAGACCCTGGATCTCAGACCCACTAATATATCTAGCCAATTCTACTCATAGCTAATTGGCACTAAACCAAGAAACTGTGTATTTCCCCTTAGACATGCTAAAGACCCCGTGAATGTAGACTCACAAGCAATTTCTGGATGTTAATTTGCAGTTAGGAGGAATAAGTCTGAGAGATCTATTATATAGTGATTATAGTCAATAACAGGATGCTGTATCCTTGAAAATCTCAGAGTATTGTGAGAGCTGCTCTTGCTTGTTGACTTCATTGGTTTGAAGAATGCCTAGAAGACTAGTAAAGAAAACTCCCTGGTGCATCCTATGGGTCATGGGGACAAGACTTTGGGGACACTGTCTGGGGCCTTTTCCCTGTGGTTTTCAGCCCTGCTTTTCAGCCCTCAGGGAGTGAGAAGCTTTCTTCCACTGGGCCCTCCCCAGTGGTATTTCTGCCTTGGAACCAGCCAATCATAGATGGAACTTTCTGAGGTTGAGCTGAAACAAACCTCCCCTACTTCAAATTATGGGTATCAGGTATCTTGTCCCAGGGAAGACTCAAGCATAGACGTTAAGCATTCTCACTATCAACAAACAATGAGCATGTGAAGTTGTGCAAGTATTTATTAGCTCAATTTAGCTGTTCTGAAATGCACAGATCTCAAAATGTGTCATACATGATAGTTTTGTTTAATTTTTTTTTTTAAGTATCTAGTGCTTGCCTGGCAAGTGCAGGGTCCTGAGTTCAATTCCCCCAGTACACCCCCAAATTTTCTTTTTAAATGTCAGCATAATCATCACAGCATCATCCTCAAAAACGATAAAATGAAACAATGTCCTCCCATTTATTTTTAGATTCTTTCTTGGCCTATAAACCATAACCATCAATTCTGGACATGGAGCCTGTCTTTCTCAAACCCTTTCAGCATAGGAGACTCACAAGTTTCACCTTTGAAGTAGGCACCAGACTTCCCCAGGGTGAGACACAGTAATCTCTGTAGAAGGAAGCATCTCACTTCAGAAGCAGAGCACCAAGTGCTTGCTCCGCTCTCTCCATTTCCTCTCCCTACATGCTGAGTCTCTGCCAGGACCCCAGATAATAGGAAGCTCTCAACCTATTTTAAAGGTTTGCAATTTCCCATCAACTTCCTGTCTAAGAGCTCAAATGGTCTCATCGTCATGTATGAGGTTAACAGTGCTTAAGAAAAAATGATCAGTGCCTGTAATAGCAAATGCAATGAAAAGAAGAGCCAGGCCAGTGAAGTCTGCCTAGGTCACTCAGAGGTCACAGGCTTGTGCTGTATCAGTGTCAGGCTGGTTAGATCCGGTGGGCATCTTAGCTAAAGTAGAGCTCTGTGGGGTATCACTGGAGCATAGTACCATCAAAGGAGAACCTCCAGCAAGACATCAATGCCAGGCCTGCCTCTCAGCTTCCACAACTTGTTTCTGTCAACTCAAGGTCATGAATAGTGGCAAAAGACCCACCTGGATCTCCTCCCTAAGTGGGCATTTGTTCTGCATGTGGATAATAGCCATCAGTACTCAGGAAACAATGCAACATTCTCATAACCACAGTGAGACTACCATCCCTCAAGTCATTGAATAAAAACAGACACCAGAGCTCCAGGAACATGAAGTCCTTTAATTTTTCTATAGCATTCATTCTCAGTCCACTCTGATAATCTCTGTAAAAACTGGGTCCAAGGATCCCTAAATCTTTTCTCCCTGGTTGCTTGGCTTTAGTGTTTCAGTAGCATTCCTTGACTGGGCCAGGCTCCTCCCTACAGGTTCTGAAGCTTAGTGGCTTCAGCAGTCCTGACCTAGTAAATTGCATTATTGTCTGCTCTTCAGGGAGAAGGAAGCTAAAGTTCAGAATGGAGCAGTGATTGCATGCAGAATCCACACAGATAAATAGTTGGTGGAAAAAACAAAACCAGCCTAATCTTATCAAACATGAACCACATTGCAGATAAATGTTTCTGTTCAATATCCTAAGGGCTCCCCACCCCACTGAGAATAACACCAACTTCCTGTCTGACATCCTTACTTCCTGTTGCCCACCTTCCTCTGAGCTGACTTTGATTCCTCCAATCCAGGAACTCTCTCCCTCAAAGCGGCTGCATGTACCTGCTTTATTTCCTAAGCACAGAGCTCCAAGGTGAAACCCCCTAGGGCTGGTTTCTCTACATTCTGATGCAGAACAGAATGCCAGGAATGCTTGAGTATCCTTGTCTATTTTCTCCATTACTTTCACCAAGACATGTGTGTTCTTCACTGCCTTGTCACACTCACATGCCTCTCAGTCCCATGGAGGAAAGGACATTGATTTGAATTTTTTTTTTTTTTTTTGTCCAAGTTGGATCCACATCCCTAGAACAGTGCCTGGCACTCAAGCCCTGCTCAGTAATGACAGAAGTAATTTACAGAATGTGATATCTAAGCTTTAGTTTTACCTACTCATTCAACAACCTACCCTTCTGCATTAGTTAGCTTTCCCGTTAAACACAATACTTAACATACTCAACCTAAAGCAGGAGAGTTCTGATTGTATCAGGGTTTCACAGGATTGAGTCTATGGTTGGCTGGCTGGCTCCAGCACAAAATGGTCATGGAGAAGGGGCATGGCAGGGGACAGACACCCAGTGGCTAGAAAGCAAGCTAAGAGAATAGTCCAGGGAGGCAGGTAGCAGGGGCCAGACAGACCCCAAGTCTGCATCTCCCTGCCCTACACAGAGACAGCCAGGATGGGTTTCACTAATCCTTTGTGCGGCTCCCAAGCTAATCAAGCTGAGAGTTGGCCCTACCTGTCACATCTTCCTTTCAAGCTTCCCTTCTTGAATAAAAGAGAAAAAAGTTGTTTTATCACAAAGTGCTTTCAAAACTGTATCTTTATGATTGTGTACAGAGGACTTCAGAACCAGGAAAAGTTGTTGCTGCTACTGATGCATAACATAGAGCTATTATTGGAATATATATATATATATATATATATATATATATATATATATATATATATATATAGTTAAACTTTCCAAAAATTCATATATATATATGAATTTTTGGAAAGTTTAACTATACTGTTGACTTTGGAAAAAAGTTATTTCCCAGTTTACCATGTTCGGTTGGAACTGTATAGGAATTAACATTCATATTGATCTAGAAACATTAAACTTATTTTCTTTTCATATGTACAGGGATAACGTATTAAATACATAACCCCTTATCTTCATGGGTTTGATTACCAAAATTAATGAAGTTTTCTTTTAAAAAATTGAAACTTTACCTCTTCTTAATAAAGTTCTGCCTTCTTTCTTAAATTACACTAAACTTCATTCTCTTCCCTGCACATACACTATTCTGTCTTCTCCTCTTTATCCTCTTTTTTACCTACCACTTAACCTCCAATTCTTTTTCAGTTTCACAATTTCCAAGACTGTGTTTCAATTACTCCAGCTTTGACCTTCTAAATTTTCTATCTGCCTTCTCATGTTAGAATTATTTTCTTTTTCTGTGCTCCACACTTCAAATATCCCCTCTCTACATCTATCCATAATACCTGCCTTGTCTTATTTATTTCCAGCAGTGCTGACACCAGCTAGACAGGTCCACCTGGAGCCACCTGCCTTCTTACTAAGGTGCCTTCAAACACCCTTTACTGAACCCTACTGCATATAAGGGCTGCTTATCATGACTGTGTGACCAACCACCCCTGGAGGACAATGTTCTTGAATATTAAGGACTCTCTAGGGGAAAGAAAACTGTTTCTCCAACTGTTATTAATAGGTCAGAAGATTAACTAAACAAAAAAAGGGGGATACAAATGAAGGACCATTTTATGTCTGTATATACAACATACTCAGGATATATATACAGCTACTTTCTCCTCATTCAATGAGAAGAAAGATTTGTACTAATAGTGTTTGGTCAGAATATCATGTCTGTATCTTGTACTATGAATAACCACTATGAAGACAACAATATGCAATGTATTAATTATTGAAACTGAGATAGTTTTGAAACTATCTCATTGCTATTTGATTCTCATTAAAATCATATAAAAAAGAGAGACTGTGCTAGGCTCTTCCTGTCACTGGGACAGGAGAGTTCATACTTGCAACTTGAAGGGGAGCCTTAATTTGGCTCATGGTTTATTGGCTCCCAGCCAGGATAGGGATGTTAGAAGAGCATGGCTGAAGAAGAAAGCTGCTCAGCTCATGAAAGCCAGGCAGCAGAAAGAGAAAGACCGGAGGCAAGAACTCGCCCTTCGGCCACCCACCCTGAGGCACCTCTTCTGATAAAGCTCCTCCTCCTAGTGGCACCTTGGGCCTTGAAGACCTTCGTGGACTAGTCCACTTGGGAGTGTAGCTACACAGAAGCCTACCATTGCAATAGCCTGCCAGGTGTGCAGAGGATCTGAGGAGACATTTTAGATCTAAATTGTAACAGAGATCTACCGCTTGGGTATCCTTCCCATGATACCACTGTGACTCTCCACCCAATCTCTCCTTTAGGGATGCAGCCTTGGCTTCCTATAAAGAAGCACCTGCCAGGGATGCCCTGGAGATCGTCAGTGCTGAGAGTCAGTTCCTAGTGAATTGAGACTGGGTATTTCATGCCCATTCGCTAGGAGACTAATAAATCTATAAGTCAACATCATTGAATCTTAGCTTTTGTGTCTCGAAAGGGGGACCATAAAGAGTAGATCCTCCTAGAGCTGTTACGAGAAATAAACAAATTATGTAAGGAGGAGAGCTAAACTGGAGGTTGGCAGAGTCACATGACCACCATCATCAGGAGCCATGGACATCAGCCTCGCTTCCTCAATTCCATCTTTTGTTCCAGTGCAGTCTCCTTAGAAACATAGAACACCACCTCCATCTCTCCTGCTCTTCTCTCTGTGTTTCCTTTCTTGGGTGTGGGGAGAAAAGAAAGAGAAAGAAAGCAGCAGGAGGGGAAGCACAAGCAGCAGCCCCCATCCCTTTCTGTCACAGACAAGGGAATCCAGGCTGAATAATACATTCAATGAGTTACTTAATTAACTGGGTGAAGGTGACGCTGAAGTCGCCGAGTAAAATAATGAGATGTCAAGCATCGAAGCTTAGACCGAGGGGGGATTTGAAAACCCTCTTCCTGTCAGGAGAAACCACAGGATTTTTCAGGCAGATGACACTAAGGGGCTTAATCTTTCCATTTTTGTCCTCCTGAAAGTAGTGGTCTTTAAAAAATAACAAAAAAAAAAAAAATAAAAGAAGAAGGAAAGAAACAACTACTGAAATAAGGCCAAATGTAAAATTACCATCTATGCAGCAGAGGTCATTAAAATGAGTTAGTTCAGGTCTTTCATAACATTAAGCTACTACTAAAATGAGACTAATAAAAAACTAAAAAAATAATAATAAAAGGCCTGGTTAAAGGGATCTTAAATGGAGAAGCTGTAGCTACTGCAAAGTGATCTCAGAAGAAGTAATTAAGCTAGAAATAAATGTGGTTCAAAGGGAAAGGATATCCTGCGATCCGCCTAAATGTCAAATGGCTGACCACCAGCTCACCTGCTGTTAATTAAAACCCAGTTGTCATCCCTAGTTAGGGAGCTGTGAGCACCTCGCTCAGGATGCTTTCTAAGAACCTTGTTGACAACACCCTCCCCACCCTCATTTATCCTGCCAATTAATGTTGATTTTTATCTACACGTTTCAGGGTCACAGGATGAAAGAACAACCCATCTTTTTCAATGAAGACAGCTGATCCCAACATCAGTATTTGTGACATTAATGAGTACTTAAAGAAATAAAATCCAACTCAAAGCTGACTTTGAAAAATGTAGCTCTTGGTAGTCTCAGGGCAAAAAGTCGTTAAACATCCTCAATTAGATGAGTAACACGGTGTTTCTCTCGCTTCGTCATGGACATTACATCAGTGTCCTCTCACACATTCAATATGTTCCTGCTCCTTCTGACGACAATGACAGCTGGATCGGGTGACCGCTCCCTCAGGCTTGTAGTTGCCCAGTACAGGTGCACTGCTCCACCACTGCATATTCTGCCCTATCTGAATACTAACTACACATGTACCCTCTGCAACTAATACACGTGTATGTTTGTGTACAGATACACGCATGTGTTCACTTTTTCTTTAATGTGTTTATTGTTTTCGTAGTGCTAGAGACTGAACTTGGCCTGACACCTGATACCCAAGAGCTCTACCCTGCAGATACACCATCAGCCCTTTTCACTTTTTATTTTGAGGTAGGCCACCCCCCCTCAGTTCCATGAGTTGTCCTTCAACTTATGATCCTCCTGTCTCAGCCTTCTGTCTACCTGTGACTATGAGCATGTGCCACCATGCTCAGAACACATTCACATTCTAAAGAGAGGAATATGATCAATAATGTATAGTGTGCCTAAGGAGAGTCACATGCAGAGAAAACTTTCTCTCAGGCTTTCACAGAAAGCAAACTGGTCAAGCAATGGCTATGACACATCCACACGGCTGACACTGACAAAGGATCTACAAAGTGAGGCACAGGGTTACAGGATAAACCCTGAGGGGACTTGACTGACCTCATCAGATACAAAAGTTACATTTTTGTTATATAGGTCTTGCTTTATCTTGGTCTTAACCATCCAGCAGAAAAGTATAAAAATGATGTATGTAAACTAAGGCCATAATAATAAGCTAAGCTCTAAATGGCTCTAGTGAACAACTTCTTCAGATAACCCACTAATATTGTGAACTGCTGGACAGTGTTGGATTGTTTCACTGAATTCAAGCACCTATAATAATTGAATGACAATAGAATACCCATCTTGGATAGGACTAAACAAAAAAAAATGGGGGATAAAAAGGAAGAACTATTCTGTGTTTGTATAAACAATACAGTTAGGATAAATATGCCATACTTTTGCATAACTCTATGAGAAGAAAGATTTGCACTAATAGTGTTTGGACAGGATATCCTGTCTGCTTCTTGTACTATGGATAACCACTAGGAAGATAACAATGTAAAAAGTATTAATTATTGAAACTACTACAATTCAGCCTTAAAGACAAAGATAGGTATACCACTACATTCTCTTAATTCACTGAGTAGAGGCATCTGCTCTAATAGTGTTTGTAAATAGAATATCATGTATGCACCTTGTACAACAAAAAACCACTACAAAAACAATATGCAATATATGAATTATTGAATCTGTCCTACTAATTTGATTTGAAACTGTCTTGTTGCTTTTTATTCAATAAAATAAAAAAAAATCAGTGCACGTAATCAATACATAATGCGTACATGCCTTGTGTGAAACAGGTACATGTATATAGCACACCTACTTCCTTTTGCATTCTCCTTCCCTCCTTCTGCCTTCTTTCCTTCAAATATTTGTGTGTGTGTGTGTGTGTGTGTGTGTGTATGTGTGTAGACATGATATATAGCTACTTTCTCTTAATTCAGTGAGAAGGAAGAATTGTATTAATAGTGTTTGGACAGGATATCACATCCCTTCGAATCTTGATCCCTACCCATTTCAGAAAGACTCCTCTCACTGCTTACTGTCACTCTCCTTTGTGTAGCTCTCTCACTTCTTCACATGCACTATGCATACTCATACGCGATGCACCTAGATTCATTTTCCAGGGCACACACAAATCATATCTAAACTCGCAGGGAGTGGCAGTTCTGTATCTTCACAGAGGAGTATCAACAAATGTATGAAACTCCGCTGAATGTATTCAATTTCACTGAAAAAAAAAATTCTGTGAAACATAAAAACCAGAATAAAGTAACTGGTAAAGAGATGAGCATATTATAAAATAAACATGGTAAAACTTAATATCGCATCTTAGTGGTAGGCGGATGAGTGTTCACAAATTTTTCACTTTTTTATGTTTGCAAATCAACATTTAAAACTGCTAACAGAAATATAAGCTAAAAGTGACCACCATATGCTTATCCAGACATTATTACAGAGAAAGGAACAAAAGCAGACAAAAAAGCCATGACCCATTATAGGAACACACTTCAGCCTCAGAAAAAACAACAACAATGGTTTTCAATCAATGAACTCTTTGTGGAAAAATGACCCCTTTTTTCTGTGTTTTAGAGAAGGGTCTACAGGGTGTTCAGGGTCTTACTACTAGATCAGACTCATAGTGATATGACTGTTTATATCCTGCCCAGAGCTGGGATTACAGGCATGCACCACCATGCCAGTCTCAATTGCCTTCTTAGTGTGCTCTGGGGGCAGGGCCACACAGCAGGCCCTGGGATCGAACCCGACCCCTGTACCTTCTTGCAGGTGCTTTAATCTGCTGAGCTATTTGGCCAGCCTGAAATTACTCAATGTGAACCAGGTGAAAACTATGCTTTGGCACAACAGAGCACACATTCTTAAGATTGCTTCCTCCAGAAACAATGGGTTAAGAAAGACAGACACCAGCAAAAGGAGGCAGAAAGTAACACTCCATCAATATCCGCTGTGAAAGGTGGGGACTGTGCTCTGGGGACAGATAAGGAAGCTGGCAAGGCTCATAAACATTTCTGCTCAGTGACCCCCCTACATGGCTTTATGAGCACTCAGAGACCCCACTGGGCTGCAGCAGCAATCAGGTCGTTATTGCTGTTGACACATTTAGTGGTGCCTAGAGCCATCCCTGCACAGGAAGTAGCTGAAGATGACGCCTTTGGAGGGTGATTACTGGGAGCTGTCTACGCACCCCAGAACACTCCACTTACACACAGGCACATTCTGTTTTAGTCAAACCTCAGCCCTGCCTCGTGGGGCTCCCATGATTTTTCAGATCCAGTTCTGGCTTCATTATTCTTTGAGTCCTCACCCTTTCTCCACCCTTTCCACAAACATTGGTGGTCTGCTGCTCATTTGTCTGTAAATTTGTTTCCTCTAATGTATGTGCCAAGATGGGCAGATGTTCTCAAGTCTCAGGCTGGGGTTTAGTGACTCTCAGTCCTCAGGCTTCCCTCCCTCAGGAACTGTGGACCCACTCCAATCCACCACTGGGTTATGAGTCTTTTAGGAAGCAAATTTCCAGTTTTATTCCTCATGATCTGCATCAAGAAGGCTGGGTAACTATTTTGATGATTTTTCTGATGGGTGAATCCATCACCACCATCACCCCCCATGGCACCTCCAGTGCCCATCATTGAAGCAGGAAATGTTTCATTTGGCTCCTGGTTTCAAGGAATTCAATAGCGTGGTCATCTGGCCCCTAGCCAGGAATATCATGGCACAAGGGTGAGCTGGTGCAAAGGGGTTAAGTCACGGTGGCTGGTAAGCAAATCAAGCGATGCCAAAGAAAGAGTAAGGGATCACATATAGACCCCATGGTCATGCCTCCACGACCTCTCCAGAGATAACTGGAAGTATCTTTTAGTAACCCCCTAGATGGAACTCAAGCCAATGAAGTTGACAACTACATTTAACCATCACAGAAGCTAAGAAATACCCAGGATAGGTAAGCACACCTGGGGCAGGCTCTGGGACTACACCTTCTAAGGCCAGCCCCAAGCTCCATTCCTCTGAATCCCACTCCCCTGTGGTAGACCAATGTCTTCCAAACTTTGTACACAGAGCCAAGATCTGAGAATGGTTAAAGGGCTGAAGAGATTTGAATCAGTGTGCTAATGTCAGCATTGGGAGATGTTACAGGGCAGGATGTCTGAGAGAATGGATCCAAAAGCCAACAACCTTGACTGGCACCCTGGCTCTTTTACAGGCCAGGTAGACAGCTTTGCGCAAAATATTCCAGCTTTCTATGTCTGTATCCTCATCTTTACAGTGCTCACAAGTGATGGACAATTTTTTTCTTAGGCTATTATACCAATGAAAAGGTATTTTATTGGTGTAGGACTTCAGATTGTATCTGGCACATAAGAACTATTAATGAAGTATATTTATAGCAAATACAAAAGGTATTTTCTGTTGCAGCCCTAGTAGTAGTAAAGGGAATACACATAGTGTTGATGGATTTATTTTTTGCTTGCTTGAGAATCCATAGGGAAGAAGGGAGGCATGAAGCATCAGCCTCTGGAATCTCAGCAGCTTCACCTCGTCTACTCTTGAGACTGTTCTTTCCTACTTTAGGGGAGACCCAGCCTGTGTGCAAAAGTCATGGGCCCAATAATTGGAAGATACCTAAGCAACATTTACAGAATAAGATACAGAACAAAGACAACATATTCAATTTGACTTATATCAGAAGATCAAGAGTACTGAGCTATTATGCAATGGGGGGAAGGTGCAGAATTTTAGCCTCCTAATGACATAATGGCACAAAACTCAGAAACACACATTAGTGTGACTTCAAAGCAGGGCAACATGATAGTCAACAACTAAATTTCACAAAGCTTTTCCTTTATTCCTGTAAATTGAACACACATAAATCAATGTTGATTAGATTAAAGAAAATGACAGAACATGCACCTCCATGGGCTGTCAAGTATTATCTGATAACATAAACTTTACATGGCATCAGAGCTAATTTCTACCTAGAGTCAACCTACGAATCCCCAACAACAATGGCAGACATCATTAAATGCTGAAAATGTAGAAACATAATTAAATTAGCTGATAATCATCATTCCCCTTCTAGAGAGGCTCCAATTTAATGCACTTGCAAATGTAATGAGGCTCACTGGATTGAAAAATATGGTGGAAATAACAGAAACAAGATTACATTAATTGGAAGAGATACTGATAAGGCAGATTGTTCTGCAGTTTTTCAGAAAGCCACAGATTTCTGAATCCCACGATGAAACTGGCAAGAATTTAGGAAGCATTAAAGTAAAGAGGTAAAAAAAATAAGAGATAGGAGGACTTAAAAAAAGGGAAAGAATATCATTTGTAGTTGGGAACTGAGCTACAACGTAGGCACCTCTCACATGGTGTATTTACACACCATCCATGTAGTTATTCAGTGGGTAGTGGCTTGAAGCCCTGAGGCTTCAGGGATTTAGTCATAGTTTTCAGATCTTTCTAATTGAAACTACCTTCATAGATGGTACTTCTTACTTTATTATTTAACCCATATGCAATTAACTAATTGATTGCACAATTGTTTGGGACAAGGGGCCTCTCCCTGCTAACCACCAGAATGTAGGGTCTATGAAGACAAGAGCTTGTTGCTTGAGTCTTGCATGGAGATCACAAATATGCACCTTTGGTGTTTACTCAATCAATAGAAGAATTAACGAAAGAGTCACCTGCCTGGATTTGTTGGGAGGAAGGCCAGCTTTCTTCTTCTTAGTCATGACCCTAAAGTCGTCTTTGAGCATTTCCGGTGGCCCCAAAGCACGCCATAGAAGTGATTAACAAAACCTATTTCCCTCTGTTTTCCTTAAAGTGCATCTGCCCCGCAGCCACTCTTGCAGTAAGACACAAAAGTCTTGCAAAAATCACGCCAAGCAGCAGAACCTCACCATCACCAGAGCACAGTGGGGTGACAGCCAGAGGTTCTGCTGGGCAGATGATGTCAGGAGAGGCTCAGGAGACTGAGGTTTATTTCCCTTCACTGCTTATCTCTAGGTTTTCTGACAGATACTAGAAAAAATGCTGCCTGAAAATTCTGATCACATAAAACCAGAAGAAGAGACAAGAATTCCAAGTTGATAAAAAATAGTTCTCTCTCTCTCTCTCCCTCCCTCCCTCTCTCTCTCTCTCTCTCTCTCTCTCTCTCTCTCTCTCTCTCAGAATGCTAAAGAAAAACTACAAGAAAAGGTTGTTCTGTAGAGGGACCCAAGCAGAGACATTTTGCTGCCCCAATGTGTCTTTTTCTGGCTTGATCTGTAGGAAATAGAGTAAGCACATTATATACACCTTACACACACCTCCTCCTGACATGGAAATCTATATTGCATTGCGCACTTGCATTTAATTTGCTCCATATCTTCCTTTCGATGTTCTGTAATTGTGCGACGAACCATAGAATTCCCTTCCAGCAATATACAGTGTGGAATCATTGCCAGTGGTTGCAGAAAATTGACCACTACACTACTTCATAGTCATTTAAGCTTCACTGTCCCTCATGGCGTGACCTTTGATCCCCACTCTCAGCACAGCAGATTGGGAGGTGCAACTTTCAGAATCCACGTTGGCCGTGACTCAGTCACAAAGCAGTCATTGTCATCAGTCTCATGTTTATAAACTAACTGCTTTGCCTGCTTATTCTCATTTCTTTGCTCTAGAACTCAAGTGTCCATGGGGCAGTATGCAGACCTTTAAGAAGTTCACCCAACATGGTCCCAATTCCACTAATACTCTTGGGGCAAGGAAGGGGCTTCATTATGCCTAGGAATGGCAAACTGGCAAAGCTCACTGCCATAATACCATACTCAGCACAGACACCATCCACCAAGGAATCCTCCCTCCTTTGATAAGACAGATACATCAACCCAGACTAAACATTTCCCTCATGTCAGGATATATCAGAGTGAGGAGGCCACAGATTTGCTAGCATAGAACCTTGAATTATTATAGTTGTTTTGCAACAACACAGCTAGACAAGCGCCGTGCCTGTTAAGGAGCACAGGGGCATGAGAAATCAGAGGTTGCTTTTCCGTTTCTGGCTAGGGCCTGTCACTGGTCGTTAGCTAAGTACTGTGCTGTGCATGTGTGCTATGGGTCTGGAAGTCATTTTAATTGCTATTCAGCCCTCGCCCTTTGGAGCTGTGTACTGTCACTGTACATGCTACTCCCCAGGTCCAGGGTAAAGGACTAATCTCCCCTTACACTGTCTTTTTAGCTCAGGATTCTGCTCTATAAATAGCCACCTCGCATTTGGAGACTTACGTTCTCAGCCTATGAGTCTGCTTTTGTGGATGCTGCACTCCTTCCTGATCTCCTGGGAAGACAACAGCAACAGAGAACCAGATGCAGCACAGTGGGGTCTTGGGCAAGAAAAGCAAGACGCTGTGGGGCAGGCCTGCAAGTAGCCAGGGTTACGATGTGCTGGGGAGCCACAGCCAATTGTTTCCGTTTCTTGATGCTAATATATGACATTGGAGTATGATGGTGTTGCATGGCTATGAAGTCTAGGATAAACTATTTAGTGTTTATACATCTAGATTCCCTCTTCTGAAATGCAGTTTCTTCCAGAGGGTTCTATGAAGATTTAATCAAACAATCCCACAGTGTATGTCTAGTGGTGTGTGCAGTGTTGAAATCAGATTTAATATTGTGTGTTGTTAAGAGCATATGTGATTTCAGACACATTATCTTAACCTTCCTATATTTCACTATCTAATTTTATAAATAATAATTATTCCTAACTTTGTGTTTATTGTGTAATAAATAGCTTTATGTGCTGAAGACTGGGAGCTGTGTTTTAAGTAAATGTTAGGTAAATGTTACCTATTACAATGAATGCCTTTGTTATCTATAGTTTAGGCTGCTTCATAATGTCATTCAACATTTGTTAGGCTTCGCTGGTATGCTGAGCCCTAAGGAAGATGCCTTAGGCAGTGAGATGGAAAAGCAAACCCAAGGTACTGCTCACCTCCTACCCATGTATAAGCTGCTGGTCCTACCAACATGCAGAGCGCATCAGGGAACAGAATGAAGCTGCTGGCCAGGACCCAGGAAGCATCACGAAGGCTTCTACACTTGAGCTTTGCTTTGCATAACAATGAAGAGGGACTTGAGAGGAGAGCAGAAAGTAAGAAGGTAGCCTTTTGCAGGTAGACAGAAGACCTCCAAGCCTTGGCATGGGTGGGAGGGAGGAGCAGTAGCTTTCAAACACTGCACAGAAAGATTCTTGGAAAGCCACCATGAGGAGTAAAGCCTTTGTCTTTGTTATTTCAGCTGTTCTCAAACCTTCAGATCTCAATGTAAATTTTATCCTTATCCAAATAGAGGTCACTTTTCCAGGGAGGCATTACTTAATCTTCCAAAAAAGAAAAAAAGTCCTATATTCTGTCACCTTCTGTCCACTGTCTTGCCCTATTTTGTATACCTTAAAAGATATCAAATATCTGTGCTGTGTCCTTTTTGTATATGTCACCTTCTCTTTGCGAGGGCGTGGGCCACCTCAGGGGAAGCCCCACAAGCTCTCTGTCTCACCCTTCGTACCTGGAACAAACACGATGCATAAACACTTTAGTAGGAAGGAGCACAAAGGGAGGCGATTCCCACCTTGAGGTGAAGGTCCTTGGCGAGGGCTACTGAAAGTCCCTGCCACCTAGGTGAAGGCCACTTGATCTTTTCAGTTTTGGTGGCTTTACATAGCTCCAGAAAGGAAGACTGGGTTCCTTCACATTCTGTATATTGATGGCTTAGTAGAATCAATTTAAAACTAGTATTTTCCCAAACTCATTTACAGGGAATTCTGTACCAATCACGGGAAGATAGAGCTGCTCTCATACAATTGTGAGGATCTGTTGCTCAACTAGTTATGTCTCCCAACCTCTCAAAGGACCTCCCAAATCTTCAGTGTCCTACGAGAAAACCACGGTATAGACTAATAATGGCGAAGGCTTCAGAGACCAAGTGCTGGAACTGCAATTCCAAATCCCTTATTTATTGCAAAACACCAACACGGAAATGAAACCTGAGTACTTAGGGTTTAGTTAAGAATGAATGATACATATATTAACATATATGTTTTAAACATGATGATATGCATGTCATAAGCTTGATACCACTGGCGTAGACCAGTGGTCAGCAAACCTTCCCTCTGAAGGCATGTACAATATGTACCTGCAATGTAAGAACATATGATTTCTTGTGCAAAACTATTGTGCTGTCTTAGGAAGAAAACAGCCAGAGAAATTATGTAAATATTCAGGTATGTCTACGCTTCTGTGAAACTTAATTTGCATAATCAGATGCCAGCCAGAGGTGGCCAAGGTCTGTAGTTTACCATCTTCCAGTGGTAGAAGATGTCATTTTTAGTGAGAATAGTAGATGTGGCTTATACCTTCCAGAATCCTGCTCCTGGAGTAAGGAAAATTTACTGTGGTCCTGCTTGACATCAATCTCCCTCAAATGACAGGAAGTCCTGGACATCTGGCAGCTAATGGCTAGCACTTATGGCTATTATATGTAAGCTACATTAAGATACTTTGATTTTACACAAGGGTCAGGGATGGAAAACATTCAAATATTAGATTATTCAGTTCTTTAAGCATATTCAGTTAGGGTAGCCTCTGTTCATTCTTCCCCAAACCTCATTTTCCTGTCTCCCCCAATGATGAGTTTTCAGCTAAGTATATAACCAAAGATTGGTGACATAAACCT
This sequence comes from Ctenomys sociabilis, assembly GCA_004027165.1. Lineage (NCBI taxonomy): Eukaryota > Metazoa > Chordata > Mammalia > Rodentia > Ctenomyidae > Ctenomys > Ctenomys sociabilis. Next base: position 27,277 of record PVKA01012833.1, read on the forward strand.
GTGTCTATATGACTGGCTTACAGCAAGAAAGTGTGAGGGAAAAATGTTCCCTGATTCCAAGGTGGAGCCTTTGTGGTCCCATCCTGCCTGCTGTATGTAGGTGATGCTGACATTGCCAGGGGTGGTGGCCTCGGTGACGGCAGCAGTGCTGGTGATGTGGATGATGGGGACGATGGCTGTGGATCAGTAGGTGTGGTGTGGAGGGAGTGACGGTGGTGATGGGATGATGCTGAGGAGATCCTAGAGAGAGGTAAACCCAAACTCCAGGCGGGATCTGCATTCCTGAGTTACTACAGGGAAGGCAGTTATTACACTGAATGCAGATGGCAAACTCAGACAATTAAATAGCTGAAAAACATACTGCCTTGTGTTCGAGTTCATCACTGAGAGGATCTGTGCAGACTATGGAATATAGTTAACTAGCTCATTAAAGTTAAGTGAATAAACTTGTATTTTTTCAAAAGTGCTTCTACATAATCCTATGAGAGGCAAGATCTGTGGTGGTTGGACAGGATATTATGTCGGCTTCTAGTACTATGGTCATCCACTAGGAAAATAATTATTGAATTTTTGATATAATTTAGGTATAAAAAATAAGATAAGTAAGCAGCTACACTCTTAATTTACTGATAAGAGACATCCACTAAAATACTATCTGTAAATATAATATCATGTATGCACCTTGTACAATACCAAAACATTATGAAAATAGTTTGCAATGTATGAATTTATCGAATCTGTCTTGTTAAGGTGTCTTGAAACTGTCTGATTGATATTTGTACTTCAATAAAATAAAAAATAAATTAAAAAAAAAAAGAAAAAACAAAAGAGTCCAATGTAGGAGCAGATGTGTTTTCACTGTTGACTATTTAACCAGTTAGCAAAGGGCAGGAAAGCTAAGCATATGCAAAATGATGAAAATTGTGCTTCTATGTTAAAAAAAAAAAAAAAAAAAAAACAGCCTGACGATTCCCACAAAGCAAGTTCTAGTTCCAGAGTTGGGCCCCGCCCTACTCTGCTGTTGCAGGGCTTCTCCTATCAGTGGCAAGCTGTCTTTCCAAAAGGGTCTGTGTCCTTGTGTCAGATGGTGGGACTCAGAATCAGAGCTCAGTGAGTATAGCTTCAACATCAAGGGATTGATATAACTGTTCACAAATAGTTTAATTCCTGCAACCAAAGGAGGTTACAGGGACTGGGGAGCCACACATTATGTGAGGGCTAGTGAGGGAGGAAATGCGATTTCCCTCGCCAACAGCAAGTGCCTGAGAGAAGGGAAATGTGGCAGAGGTTCAATCCATCTGCTCTTAATGGCAGGGCTGAGTCTCACATGTATCCCAATAGACAAGCGCTATAAATAGCGCCTTTCTAAGGAGAGAAATACCAGTGTTTGCAGTGGCATTCTCCTGGACAGAGGGAGTTTCATGGAAAGCATATGGCTACCTCATGTGCAGGCAGCACTTGATTTGAGGGAAATGAGGACTTTTCTTTTGATCACGCTATTGGAAAGTAGGATCTCAAGGCTGAACATGTTTCTGATTTATTTGCGTCGGTGAATAAGAGTCTAAATGAGAATCCTTCTGTATGAAGAAGTTGTTTTTCTTCAATGAAGTAGAAAATGCCATTCTCAGAGGGAACAATGAAATAGCTATTTTGTAATCTGAATTTCATATAATGGATTTTTTCAATAATCAAAGATGTAACTATACTTGGGATACCATCCAAATGCCTCTTCTATGGAGTGGGGCTCACAGATCTTAAATACCACAGCAATTATCTCTTAACGAGTGTGTCTAGTAGCCATTCCAAAATAATGAGCTGATGGAATCCAGGCATCTATATTTTTAAGTATCTGCTTACAGCCAAAAAGTATGTTGAAGACCTAGGCCCTAATGCTTCTCCATTTAAACTTATTTGGGAATAGGGTCATTGTGAATACAATTACCTAAGATGAAGTCACAGTATAACACAAGTCCCTCATCTAATCAGATTGATATTCTCATAAGAAAACGGCCCTACAAAGACAGAAACACATGAAGAATGTCACATGGAGAAATCGCAGATGGGAGTGTGCTTTGGTTCAGATTAAGATGAACCCTGAAACTCTCATGTATTCAGAGAAAGGGCTTTGCAGGGTGAGTGTATCAGAGGGGTGATATGAACAATGGTGGAATCGATCCATTTCGGAATGTAGAGTGCAGTGAGTGTTGGGAGGGAGAGCCTGCTCTGAAGGGGTAGAACTGGGGGGAGGGTGTCTCCTTCCCCAGCTCCCCTCTGTGCGCTCATTGTCCCTGTCTCTCTCCTTCCCTCCCTCCCTCCTCTTGTCTTCTATGCCATGAGGCTTTCCTCCACTCAGCCCCTTCTACCATGTCCCTCATGCTACGGAGCCAACTGAAAATGCTAACCAAAGTGAGTCCATCCCTTTTAAAGATGTGGATGTCAGTTTCCTACTGATGAGAAAGTGCATAACACAAAATGATGTATTTGTAAATCAAGCAACACTAAACGTAGTGGGAAAATCCACAGGATCTAGGAAAGAGGCATGGTTCTTACAGCCTCAAGAAGGTTTCAATCTTGCTACCACTTTGATTTCACATGTCTGAGCTCCAAGAGAGGAGAGAGTAAATGTCTGTCATTGTAAATCATGTGACTTACAGTGTTTTGTTACTAAAACATCCCAAACCATTGGTTTGCTTGGATCTGGCGAAGATGGGCCAGACCCAAATAATTAGTTGGATTTTGATACAGTTTAGCAACTATCTATTTCCTAGGTAGATATCCAAATTTTTTATGAAAAATTCTCAGTGATGTTAATTCCTGATGCTCAGCATGATATTTAGAGACAGTCAGCAGGCAGGAAGCACATGCAGCATGGCATTGAAGGAGAAGCTATTTTTTATAACTCCAGCTCATTACCATCTCTTGCCAACATCCTTACCTGTAGCAAATGGTCTGAAAGCATCAGGGATTATATTTATTTCATTATTCACCAACAACATTATCTGAAGTGACACTGCCTACAGAAAATATTATCTTATATGAGGCATTCAATATTTTTGGTGAGTTTACAAAATATTACTTGTTCGTTATAAAGATCTTCAAACAATAAAGGAAATAAACATATAGAAAATGAAACTTCTTCCTAAACTTGCTTCCCAACGAAAAATTCTGGTTAGTACTTGGTGAAAATTCTTCCACTTATCTATTTATTCATCTATCTATCTATCTATCTATCTATCTATCTATCATCTATCTATCATCTATCTATCTATCTATCATCTATCTATCTATCTATCATCTATCATTTATCTATCTATCTATCATCTATCTATCTATCATCTATCTATCTATCTATCATCTATCTATCTATCTATCTATCTATCTATCATCTATCTATCTATCATTTTAGGGCACAGTCTACAGGGTCTATATGGCCTTACTATATAGATTGGAGTCATAGTGATCCTCCTGTTTTCAGCCTCCCAAGCACTGGGATGACAGGTGTGCACCACCACGCCCAGTCTCAAGCACCATCTCAGTGCACCTCACCGGTGGAACCAGCATGGTTTGCTGAGGATCAAACTCCAGCCACTGCACTTTACCTAAGCAGGTACCTTAGTTCGCTGAGCTATCAGGCCAGCCCTTGTTCTTTTCTCTTTTTTAAAGGACTCATACCTATTTTTTTCCTGTATCAGAAATATTATTACACTTCATATGCTATTCTAAAACTCGCCTATTTCAATTAATAAAACGTGTACATCTTCACATGGAGAGCTGATTTCCATTGCACTGTGTTTAAAAATTACCTAGTATCTTGCTTTATTGTTTGATAGTAGGGACTGAACCCAGGACCTTTTCACTGAGCTATCTTCTGATCGTATATTAATTTTTAATTTTGAGTCAGGCCCTTCCTAAATCTCTAATTTGCCCAGGCTAAGTTTAAAGTTGCAATCCTCATGCTTCACCATGCCCGAGTGCTGGGAGTACAGATTTAAGCCACCGTAGAAGGCTTTGTGATACATGAGTGCCACTGTATAGGATCAAAAGGGACAGAAAGAGGGTGGAAAAAGGAATTAAGGTGTTCGCTGTGCATAAACCAACAGCTTACAAGGAATGGAAACATGATGAACTGTAAATATGTACTAATAAAAATAAACAGCCATATAAAATATTGTTGAGTTTCAACTGCTTAAGTTGATTTTGGAGTGGAAAACTTTGTCAGAGGCCATACTTTCAAGTTACTAAATATTTGCCTGCCTACAGAAACCATTCAGCCCCTTTGTTTCACGCATCATGACGTGCACTGTATATATCATGAAGCAACTCCACCCTGAGCTTCTAAATGAAACTTCTCCCCAATCATTTTGAGTTGATCCTTGTAGCAAATTATTTTCCACACTAAACATCCTTTAGCAAAGATGGCAGGCAAGCAGATGACACAGAGGAGACATTCTCAGTGGGAACGCTGCTTGGGATCTGACACTGATAGCTGCCTTATGGGGAACCTAGGCAGCAAGCAGAACGCCTATAGATCAAGGCACATGCACTGCAAGTGTAAAATATTAATCAGGCCTGACAGCTCCTGCGCCCTGGCATCCATCAGGCAGATTCCAAGACGTGCACAGATGCTGGGACCTTCACCTGCTTCCTGGCACCTGGATTGGGGGCTGCGTGGGGAATTCTCTGTCACACGGAGTTGGGTAATTTTGACCTTCATTTATAAGGAACAAGTCCTCTGGAATAAATATTTTAAACATCCAGGTAATGAACTACCCTCCCTTTCCAGAGGGTATTCCACAGATAGGATTATAACTGTCTTGTAAAAGTAATTTCTTCTATAAGGTAGTGTACAACTAAAACTTTGACACAACAATGTGTTTAATTGGAGATTTACACAAACGTGTTTATGTCTATGAGGTAGAAGTAGTTATTCAATACTTTTAGAAGTGAAGGCAGGATTTGTTCTATTAACAAAAATCCTGGACAGCAATGCATTGTCTGATATATAGGGGTTACTCCACAAGTATTTGTTGAATGAATAGAAACACTGCCTTACCTTTTGATGAATGGGGTAAATGAAAGACTTGAAGATGGTAAAAAAGAAAAATACATATATATATATCATTAAAGTTGTGAGGCTACCCTGGGGGGATATGTCTGATTCTAGGATTCAGGGAGGAGAAATGTAAGAGCATGAAGCATTTTGTCACACAGAAAGAGATGAGCAGAATATGCTACACACACACACACACACACACACACACACACACACACAAATATTTGGTCTTAGAAAGGAACTCTGGACACTTGTGCCAAGTGGGATGTGGTGGAGGACACTGCAGCCAGCCACAGAAAGGCAGACACTGAATGCCACCACTGGTAGGGGACAATCAAAGTGCTACATTCACAGTGGCAGGAAGATAAATGGTGGTTTCAAGGGGTTGGGAGAGGGGAAAGGGGATGCTGGTGTTTAAAAAAGACAGCGTTTTACTTAACACTAATGCTGAAGCGGGCAGTGATGGTTGTTGCCCAAGATTATGGGTTCAACTAATAATATTAGCTCTACACTGAAAAGTTGTTAATAGTGTAAATATTGTCACATACATATATTTTAATAAAATAAAAAAGTTCAATCCCCCACCCCAGCACACATAAAGTGTGAGAGTGGATCCAAGAGAGAAAGAAACCACTGGGAAAAATAAGCTCTCAGAGGCCAAAACAGAGACTGTTTCCACAACCAATTATAGATCAAATTGTAAGATAAATATATATGAATCAACACTAATATGAAAAAAAATTAAAAGTTGGAGAAAAGGGGCAAATGTTTCTGAACAAAATTTCCACCCACACAAGTATGTGTTGTACTCCTTGAGCTACACTAGACATAGTTGACACACAAAGAAAGTAAGTAGGAAAACTGTCATTTCACCATACAGGAACCTGGCATATATCTCCCTAAGCAACTGGGCCACCTTTGTCAGTGACTTGCACTGTGGATGGCCCCAACCTTCTAAGGCAGCTTACTAGAAATCAGATCCCAAGATATGCTATTCTTTCCACCAAACCATAAGCTGATGCTCTTCATGAGGATTACAGTAGTCAAACAAAACTCTAGAATATTCTCTAAAATACTTGTTCACTAGTTAACATTGTCAAAGTCGTGAAAATAACAGAAAAAAGAAAATAACAGAAACCCTGTACTGCAAAGACTGGGAAGTTCAAACAATGTTCAGAGCACTGCGGGAATGTTTCTTATACAGGTTTTTTGTTGCTGCTGCTTTATTGTTGTCATTGTTTGATACTGAGGATAGAACCCAGAGACTTGTATATGGAAGGTTAGTACTCTACCATTGAGCCAGATCCCTGGCCTCATTTACACATGCTGAACCGGCCAGGCTGGCCTTAAACTTACAATCCTCCTGCTTTAGCCTCATGATTAACTGGGATTACAGGTTTGCACCACCATGCCCTGAGGTTTCCTAGTTTTGATTAATGCAATGTGCTGATGCTAAACATTAAAACAAGTAGAAAACTGCTGAAGTGTTTGCAAAAACATTCTATAGATCCAAACATAGTATAATGCCAGAGTTACTCCTGAATAAAATTTAAACGAACTACTTCAATATGTGTACATATTTCTGCTGGTAAGAATACCTAGGCCTACAATCCATTGTTTACAATAGTGCTTTTTCTCAAAGTGGATATGTTAATACAGTGAAAGAAATATAAATTATTCCAAAGCTTTTTAACAAAGAGAGAACTGAGAAGACCTGAAAATCAGAGAGGCAAGAGTAGACCTAGACACAGCAGCTGCCCTTCACATCCCCTGGAACCCACCATGGAAAGGTGGTATCTTTAAGGACCAGAAACCAGAGCTCTCTGGGTGGAAGACACTGCCCAAGGGCATGCGGGTCTCAGAGGAGGCCCTGCATCTGGCTCAGGAAGCAGAGGGTGGGGAATGAGCCCTCACTTCTTCCACACACACGTCTTCCACCAGAGCTTTCTATTGGCTGAACACAGCAGAAGTCATGGACAGGGAAATTCAACAGCTCCCTCCTCTGCACCCAGCAGAATATGGGAAGAAAGACTTGGTTCAGCACATTCTTGGGCAATTTTTCAAACAAGCAAAATATGATCAGGAAACATCACTCACTGCAGAGTCTTCAGTCATGCAAAGTCTCCTAGTTAGTGGCATTAAAAGCCATACTTTCTGAGGATGGTGTGATTGTGACTATTTAGCAAAGATGACAAATGAGGTGCCTTATTACTCAGCAACTGGATATTTCAACATTTCTTCACAAACATGAAATTCATCAAAATTAATGCAGAAAGTTATATGTCACAGCTTTGCTGGTCAGCAGAATGCTCCCATGATTCATCCTGGTTTTATTCATTGCATTACGGCTTAATACCTTGACTCCTAACTGACAAAAAACAAGCTTAAAGTTACTTCTCACAGGATTTTAAAAAATCTGAGGTCTTCACAGATAAAATTTCAATAGTATTTAAAACATATATTGGAAATGAAAACACTTAAATACTCTCACACAAATTTTTTTCATCTGATGGTACCCAAGGAGCTTCAGACTTTGAGAATCAATACGGTATCTATGAAAGTCACTAGAACTTCTTCTTCCTGTGTTCTTCTATGTTTGCATTTGTGGTCATTCCCTCCCAAATAACACAAAATTTTCAAGGTTCCACTGTTTTGGTGGATGAATCTTCATGGAGAAAACTACCTGTGAGACATACACAAAACAGCTAATTTCACAAAGCAAAGCTTTCTGTTTTATTTTTTTAAAGATGACATGCCTTTATTCTTAAAAGTATCTTCGGTATCAGCACCCCCACCCCCAGAACCTGTTATACTAGGGACCAGCCACGGGCTGAGCACTTCCCATTCAACCTGACACTGAGGTGCCTGCATGGGTAGGATCAAGAGCTCACAAAGAGGTACACCACGTCAGTCCTGGGACATCAAGGTTGCTGATGGAAACAAGACTGCTAGTCAGTTGTCCTTCATTAGGAAAATGGATGCAGATTATCAAGGTGGATCCTTGATAATCACAAGGGTCTGCAAAGAGGGTAGAAGGAAACAGAGGATAAGGGTTGGAATGACATGAGGGGGGAGTCCTCCCTGCCCAGTTTTTACTGGCTTGAAGGTGAGGAGGCTGAGAGCCAAGTCGTGTGGGCAGCAGCGTCTAGAAGCTTGAAACCACAAGAAAATGTTTCTTCCCCTGAAGACCAGAGTAATGAAAACATTCCTACCAATAACATGATTTTTGTTCCATGAGAAACATTGCACACTTCTGACCCTTGAACTGCAAAACAATACAGTTCTATTATTTTAAGCTACTGAAACTGTAGCACTTTGTGAAAGGAGCAAAAGAAAAAAAATAATAATAAAGCAGATTAAAATGCCTACAAGCAGGTGCAGGGGCTGGGGATTTGATCCCCAAGCCTGCCGTGCCAGCCCCACCCCAGGGCACAGTGTGATGACAATTAAGACTAGGTGTGGTAGCATGGGAGGCTGTGAAGAGGTGGATCACTATGAGTTCATTCTAGTAGTGAAACTCTGAGCACCCTGTAGACTCTTGCCTAAAATACAAAAAAAAAAAAAAAAAAAAAAAAAAAAAAAAAAAAAAGATGAAAAGTCTTCGACCCATTTTGCAGATGAGAACACTGATACACATAAATAAGCAAATCCCAGACATCACTGAGCAACATCAAAAGGATAGAATTTTAAGCCAGTCTTTCAGTCTTCAGAACAATGCCATGCCAAGGCATTATATCACTTCACTTTGAACTATGCTCTTTCATGTATGAACTGATTATTGCTTACAACACAAAGCAATGCTGCCCTAAAATACATGGTGAAAGAAAAAAAAATTATTCTAAAAACTCCAACTCAAATTCGATGTAACCAATTAAGAAAGCCAACAGCTGATGAAATGATATTATGTCATCACCTTTGTTTCAGGTACTTTTTTACATTTTTCTCATTAAGTTCTTCATGAATTCTGGACGCTGCAACTTTGCAGCATGAAAGGTAATAAACATGGTGAGAACACAACACCCAAGCAGCGAGGGCCAGAGTGGGCATTGTAGACCCAGCTTCCATCCCTCTTTGAGTTTCCATTCATTCTATTCTGGTATGCTGCCAACTCCAGAGATGAGGACATGTGTAGGCAAAGGTAACTTAGAAAGCTAAATGAGGACATAAGATATCTTAAGCACACTTGCGCCCTTCTCTGATAGCTCATTAGCAAGTGAAACATGATTATTTTTGGTCTTCGCTGCTGCCAGTGGATTTTGGAACCATGCGCTGCACGGGGAAACCACAGAATGCTGAAATGATTATTTCTGTCTTATTTGAACACACAGCACATATATAGGCAGACACAAAATACGGAAAGTTAACAGGAGATACACAGACACTGAGGGAAAAGGACAGAAACAGAGACAGGGACGGAGACAGAAGCAGAGAAGCTCCTAAATGCTCCCAAGCACTGATTGTCTGTTCATCCTAACATCCATGTTAAAATAAATCTTTTATTCATGTCAAATGTTTTGATTTAAAGGATCTGAATTTAAAAGTTCAGATAGTTCTCTCTTGGCCCTGATAACCTGAGCCTGGAAGATTCAAAGCCCATTCAAGAATGTAATTTCCTGATGCCAGTAGCTGTATGGCTGAAGGCATCAGGGAACTTATTAAGACTCCAGAGTACTAAGTCATCCTTGGGATGGTTATTCAGATGGTCTGGAAGGGAATGGCTTCACACACATTGGAAAATGCATAGCCAGTTTGGAGCTGTGGTGTCCCAGATTGATCAAGATAAAATCTTGCTGGGTGCGTGAATTCTGGAAGAGACAGCTTTTGCACGCATCGGCTTGGAAAGAATATCCGGAGCAGGCCGTTGTAATTTCTGTCTCAGTTTCTGCTTCCTTATTTAAATGTCTGCCTCTCTTTCTCCCGGTGCTCAGGATCCTAAGTTACTAGAAACGCAGTCTTAACACAAGCATATGCCACAGTCTGGTTTCCTGCGTATTCTTTTGTAATGAGACTTCCGTCTGAATGCCACAAAGGCAGAGATAGCTGTGACTGGGCTGAGAATGTGTGTGTGTGGGGGGGGGGGGCTGCACAAAATCCAAAAAGCAATTCCTTAGGCTCCATGCTTCTCCTGAGGTCATGACTTGGTGCCTGCACAGCAACACTAGCTGGCAAGAGCAAGAGACTCACTCCATGACAAAGCTGTACTGGTTGGTTGTACCTGGGCAAAATACCATCATCTGTGATTTCCCTCATCAGAGCACACTGAATCCTGTAAATGCAAAGTTGTCCAAAAGCTGGTTTTTTTTTTAACCCAAAAGCAAAGACCAGCCCACAGTCTGTACTTGATCACATCATAAATAAATAAAGCAGAAAGCTAAACTGCATGTATAGCAAAGGAAAAAAACTACCAGGAGACTTAAAAAAGCTAGCATTATGCATTGTATTTTCCGCAGTTTTTCCCCAAATGGTATAGGTTGATTTTATTGTATGATACACATTTATTCTTTAAAGTTATTTAGTCTTTCATGGAATAATTGGTAAGAGAGAAATAATCATAATTATACATGTGTGTATATAATAAAATGCTTAGACAAACACAAAAGTATAAGATATTTTATAATGAGCCCTGTATGCCCATTACCCATATTCGATAGCAATTGGGCCATCTTTCCATTTGCTTCACTTGCCATTTTCTATTCATTTGTTTGCTGAAATTATTTTAGCAACTGCAGACTTCATGCCATTTAATCTCTATTTTTTATAATCACTATGCCACTAAACAGTATGGATTCTTTCTTACCATGATACTGTCATCATATGTGACAAAGTCAACAATAACATTGTGGAAATGAAGCCACCTTAAGATCACTTGGTGGATTCTGTCTGCACCCTGCTCCCATACAGACTATTGGGTTTATCATATTCACTCCACAGAGCTTGCCCACGGATGAGGTCAGTCTATGAAGAGAAAGCAGGAAAGAGAGGACCAGGTGGAACTGGGAACAGCAGCTGCAAAAGCTCTGGGTGTTCCCAGGACAAGCCTGCAGGGCACTCTCTAAAGGATCAGCAGCACCCATGTGAAAGGCATGCCTAGGGTTGGAGAAATATAACATTGGAAGAGGAAGGAAGAAGTGCTTATAGCTAAGAAGGTACAGATCTTTTACTAAGAGGCCATGGAGATGTGATAAATCATATAGCAAGGGTCCAAATTTGATGGGAGAAACATAATGAACGGTGTTCATGAGACATCTGTTTGTGTCTAAACAGCCAAATAATATGGCCATGACATGGTGCCTGCACAGCAGCACTAGCTGGCAAGGACAAGAGACTCACTCCATGACAAAGCTGTACTGGATGGTTCTATCTGGGCAAAATGCCATCACCTATGGTTTCCCTATTGAGAGCTTATTGAATTCTGTGAATGCAAAGCACAGGTAACAAGCCAGATGCCATGCCCACATTTAGGGCCATGTCCGTGTCCAGTGCTCCAAGAGTCCAGATGTCCTCCTGGATGGGAGAAGGGTTTGGAGTTGTTTCCATACTATCATCTCCCACCACTATCTTAACAATGCCTGAGCATCACTATCACCCAAGGCCCCAGGAAGCTTAGACACCCCAGGTCTGCTAGAGTGCTAGTTATCTTGCTTTAGTTTTCAGTGCTGGCACAGGAACCCCGGGCCTTACACAAGTTCCAAGCTACACCTTCAGCTCAGTGGTAGTTTTTTTGGAAAGCTTCCAGATGCTTCTAGTGTTGTGATAGAGTTGTGAAGGCCAGTGTCTTCTGTCAACTCAAAACCAGATTTTTCTTCTATATAACAAAAATGTATTTTTTAAAATCTTTTCACAGATTCATTTCAACATTCAATTAAAAAAAGTGAGCTATTTCACACAAAACTCAATTTTCAAGTTCTCTAAAAGAGAAAAAATAGGAAGCCCTTGCAGTTTTTGCTTTCTTTCCATGTGGCAACTTCCTCCTGCAAACTGCCCTCTTCTGCCATACAAATGTCCCTGAGACCCTCAAGCTTTGTGAATCTTGTCCCCAAGGAATACCATGCTCCAGTTGTACCTTAGAGTAGTGGAATAAATGATGCAAATGATTCCACAATAATGATGATTAGTTTAATTTTCCAACTCCCTGCTTTCCCTTCTGTTTCATTTTCTAACTCCATGTTGTGTTTTGGGACTGTTACAGGGGTGATAACTTTTGAAGATAAGTAAAAACTTACTGAAATTAAGGAAACCAGGAGGCCTTCTTCTTCTTCCTGGAATGGCTGATGATGAAAGACTTGGCATGAAAATGCACCTACGTCACATCTCCAGCACCAAGCTCTGGTTTAGTGCTCAGCGACCATAGGAATGTGGGGAGGAGGCTTCATTTCTCCAGGCCCAAGCGATCTGAACTGCACATAACACTAGCAGGGCTCAGCTGTGTATTTCGCCCTTAAATTCTAAGCTTTCCTAAGTGCTGCATGAAGACGATGGGGATCCACAAGGGGCAGAAATGTGATGAGTGGAATAGGAACACTGCAATCCCAGTTCATCTCAAGTCCAGGTATGGCTCCCGGAGAACACAAGAACAGTCCACGCACCACTGCGGTGAGGCAGATAGCACTGGGAAGAAAGGAGGCTTTCATAGGATTCTGCCTGGCCACCAGTGTCAGGTTCAGTTATATCCTGCAGGTGGCTCCTCCACAAGAACATCCCAAGGTCTTAGGGTCAGCCCCTGGGGTTCAGTGCTCACTGACTCACTGACTTGCCAGCTGACGACCTGAACACTAGGTCACAGGAGTGAGCTGCTCTCCCTTTTGCTTCTAGGGCAGATGTTCCTTCCTTAGACAGATAAGCAATCTACTGTTGTTCTTTCTTTTTTTCTTTTGTATTTTAGGGAAGGGTCTACAGGGTATTCAAGGTTTCACTACTACATTGGACTTGTAGTGATCCGCCTGTTTACAGCCTCCCAAGTGCTGGGATTACAGGCATGTGCTGCCATGCCATCTCAATTGCTGTCTCAGTGCACCCTGGGGGCGGGGCCTGCACAGCAAGCCCATGATTGAACCCCAGGGCCCTTAGCCTGCTTGCAGATGCTTTGATCCACTGATCAAATTTGGCCAGCCCTCACTGTTGTTCTTAGGAACAGCTTAGGACAAAAAGACACAGGCAACATGAAGTGAAAAATTGATAAATTGGATTACATCAAAGTTAAAATTTTGATTACAAGAACATACTACTAACACAGTGGTAAAACAGTCCATTAAAAGGGAGGAAATATTTACAAATCATATACAGTTACTCATACAGGATTAAGATCTTGAGTATGCAAAGACATTCTAAAACTCAGATGGCAGCAACAAATCCAATTAAAAAGTTGGCAAATAACTTGAATAGTCATTTGTCCAAAGAAAATACACAAATGGCCAATAAACACCTTAGGAAATAAATAATGGAAGGAAAAGAGATAGGAGAGATCCATTCCTGCTTCCATGCCAGTCTTGGTTCTTTCCATTTCATCCCTGGAGTCTCCTTCCCAACTTGCAAGAGAACAGCTGCTCCTCTCCAGGGTCTGAGATCATGGTTTGACTCTGTCACCACTGGGTAAGGATGCTATGCTTTGAGAGAGACACATTTTGATCTCGCCTTCTTTAAGATTCTCTTCAGTTTTATGGGACAGAATCAGTGTGCAGAGCAATGCCCTTTGCTTAAGTCAAACCCAATGTTAGCTTGTTTTTCTTTTCTTGCTCTAGTCCTCAACAAAGATATCTGAGGTGCTAAGTTAAAATGGAGCATCCTTCATAGGTTTGATATTTTATCTCTGTTTTTCATCTGAAAGATCTGGAGTGACCTTGAACAAAGATTAGGAGCAGGAGAGAAGGAAGAAGAGCTCCTTAGAGTCTTTAACTAGAGCTGACTTGAGAGAAGGAGTGTGCACAAGGCTGTTAGGACCATCTTAGCAGGCTGTACATCCTGGTCTTGCTCCTTGTATACAGACTCAGGACTCCCATGGGTATGAGGTAAATAAATGATAAAACAATTCTTGATTCTCTTAAAGTCTGTCTATGATACTAGCAAAAGAAAGGGGGTCTTACCTTGGCTTCCGCTAAATAATGACCAAGCGAACAATATAGTCTCATGAAAGTTCATCAGAGAGGATAGACCATACAGAGCTTAACGATGGCTAGAGCCATATCTTGCAAATTATACCCCAAGCTCAAATCATATACTGGCTCAGTTACTCATTCAGCAGAAAGAGCTCTTCCGTTTCATGATCTTTAAAAAAAATCCTAAATTGGGTATCTAATTCCTTTCTATTCTTCAATTTAAAGCACAAAGGCTTTAGAATTGGGCTAAAGGGGTTATTTAAATCCCTAAGCTGTTGTTACTCTATAATTTCTGGTCTGACATAAAAGTTTTGAAATATTTTTTTTCTTTCATTCCTCTACCTTCAATGCCCTTTCTCAGGGTATAACTACAGCTCTGACTATAATCACACTTAAGAGGCTGTATTTTCTCACATTTTTCTGATTCAGAGCATTACCTGAGGGACTTTGTTTAGTCATATTAGAGGTTTTTTTTCACAGATCTAATTCCCCAGTTAATATCCCCAGGTATAATTCACAAGGGCAGCATTTAAGTTCCTCTTAAGGCATTTTTTGCTTTTTCTTCCTTACATTGCCTATGTCCTTGATCCACATAAAAGGATATAATCTCGCTTGTTACTTATATTGTCTGTCTGTGAGGACAAATGTTTCATAACGGAGCTGTTTCCTAAATGGTAAATCTATAAACTTGTAATTCTATCAGGCCAAGATATTTAGGTGGATTCAAATTTGTCCCCTTGGTTGTTTCGGCTCTGATTTCTCTAGAACTGATGACAGGTTTGTAAGTAATATTAACTGTCTTTTGTAGTAAATTACATCTTGTAATCACTGTGGCGTTCATCTCTGGCCAGAGCAGTTATCAGCTGAAGCAAATAAAGGGTTTGGAGATTCTGCTATCTGTTTCTTTTCAGAATGCCAGAAGTCCTCTATAAACACGAGTGTGCAGAAAGAGAGGGCATCTTTTGAAAGCTATAATAAGACATGATTGTAGCAGCACGTGTGACGGGCTGCTCGGCAGAGCAGCCTCCTGACAGCAGTCCAGCTGGGGACACTTGCCAGCAGGCAGGGGCATGGGAACAGAGAGGCTCAGGCAGGGAAGAAAGGAACAGAAGCTCCGAGGCTCTCTGATGGGTGTCGGTTCATTAGCAACATCGTCAGTGTCAGGAAGCATCGGCCTTTGAGAGGGCAGTCAGTAATCTGTGTCCCATAAACTCTGGGGATGGGGCCTCTAGGAGAAGACAGAAAACAAGGGCAGAGAGCCAGTCAGTGGCTCCCCTCTTCTCCTTCCTTGACTTGTTCTAGTGCCCTGACAATGGTACCCAGATGCACTCAGTGATAACCCAGGCTGTAGGGGAACAGAATGAAGGAGTAATAATCTACATGCACTTGCTGTGTGTCACAGACTGTGTTTGACCTTGGGCCTGCACCATTTATTTAGTTATTGACTGTCCCCTCAGAACATGTGCTCTTTGTTAGGTACTGGTATATGGGGGACTGTTCTACTTGCCTTCACGGCCCTAGGAGCTCAGTGCCCTTATTGGTTTCATTTAGAAAGTACAGAACTAGGAGATACACTGAGAAGAACTCTTGTGTTAGTTGCCTTTCCATGGCTGGGAATAAATCCCTGCCATAAACAACTTAGAAGGAAAAGGTTGCTTTTGGCTGATGGTTTTAAAGATTTCACTCTGTAGTCGGCTGTTTCCAAGGCAGAGATCAGGGCAGAGGAAAGCTTTGTAGTTCATGACAGCCAGAAAGCAAAGAGGGCTGGAGAGAACCAGAGAAAGAAGAAAGAGCTGGTGTCAAAAGAATATGTTCCAAGTTATGCCCTGCTGGAAACCATGCAGCTGTGAACTTACCAGTGGGTTACTCCATTGCTGGGTCAACACCCTTGTGACCCCGTCACATCTCTAGGACCCAGCTCTGAACATCTTTGCACTGGGGATGGAGGCCTCCATAGGAAGACACTGTGTGTAAACAATAGCACACCTGCTCAAGATTTCCCAAGTATCCATTCTGCAAAGCTAGCCCTGAGCACTATTCAGCCCATCGTAAAGGGTAAGTACACTTAGCCTTTTGTACACAGGGAGCTGAAGAATCCTAAGAGATAATACCTGGCAGAGCTCTACTCCTGAGTTGGGAACTGGGGTTCCTCGCCATCAGCCTTGCTTATAGTTTTAGGCAGCATATAAGTCACGAGGTAAGTCAGTTAGTGTGTTTTGAAAGTCTCTTGTTGTTTTGAGCTGCCCAACCAAGATGGATAGATGGGCTCCAAGCATACTTTACTGCACAAGCAGATGATTATCTTAGGCTAAACACAACTTAGAGAGTAGGTTTTTATTAGGTTGAAGTTAATGAAACCTGGATTCTGCTCCTAAAAAGAATATGACATCACGATAGCCAGGTCACATTTTCCCAAATGCAACCTCAGATGGGCCTTGGGGACTGAAAACTTAAAGCCAACTCAATGCATGGGGTTCTGCACTATGTAAGCTTCTGCAGATGGATGCAGGTACTGTTGTACATACCTGTGTCACCTCTTTATCTTCTAAGGAGTGATTTCTGGGAGATGGGAGGAATATCAGTCAGAGAGTGCTGACTATAGCATTTCTTGTAATCATTGATTAAATTCTATCTTATCCACACATAATATAAAACAACATGAAGTTAGCCAAAATAGTGAGAAACTTATATCCTGAAAATAATGGCTTAACATATAAGGGAATGAATAAAAATGCGAGGTCAAAATGTAGATCAGGCATGGTGACAGGCGCTCTTATAATCCCAACATTCTGGGAGGCTGAGGCAGGAGAAATGAAATGTTGACCCAAGCCTGGGCAAGTTATAAACTTAACAAGATCTTATATTAAAATAAAAAAGATCCAGGATGTATCTGTAAAGACACTGGATTCAATTTCCAGTACCTACATGTTTGAGCATGCATGTGCTTTATGTATGAAATGAATCTATACATCAAAGCTTCAAAACTAGGCTTCGGCAACTCCAAGATTCAATATCAGACCCCAAGGGGAGATGCTGGTGGTGTTCGGTAGAGCAGATGCTGTCCCTTGGAGCCTCTTGCTTATTTCAATCTGGGAGAAAACTCCTTCCTCCTCCCTGATACCTCACCAGTCAGGGATAGGTATCACAGGAGGCTGGAGTACTAAAGATCTGTCTTCTCCAGGTGGGTGATGGAGGCAGGAAAGTGAAGAAGGGGGCTGGAATGGCTGTCAGGATACCACTGACAAAACTCAAGGCGAACATTCTGGGTCTGTGCCAAGCTACTGCCTTGGCTATTCTTGGAGGTTGGGGTCCTCAAGAAGATTAGAGAATCTTTCTCAATAATTCATAAAAATTGCTAGGCTACATTTTATATAACAGATGCAAATTCTCTTTGTAATGTCTTCTGGAAAAGAAAAGAACAAGGCAATTTTAGTGGTAGTTATGGTGACAAACAGCCACTACAAGGAAAAAGAAAATCAGATTTTTACCAAGTAGGAAAAAAAGCTTTCCAGCAAGCCCCCATCTCAAGAGCTAATTCATTCAAAGCATCATACTAGCAGCTGCTGCCCATGCTTAATTTACAGCTGTGTATGTGTGCATGAAAGCATTATGGATATATATGCTTACATCTATATCTGTCTATTTATCTTTATACATCACTACTTATATCACTGATTCTCAACTACAGATGTTTTTCCTATTAGAGGATGTGTGTGTGTGTGTGTGTGTGTGTGTGTAGGCAATATTTGGTTGTCTCTTGGTATTTGCATGAAAATTATTCCAATATCTGTCTCAAATATCAAAATTTGTGAATGCTCAAGTCCCATAAGTGACATATGCACACCATCCTGTGTTTGTTTGTTTGTTTATTATTCATTTGGCACAGGGCCTCGTTAGGCAGCTAGGACTCCTAGTGATCCTCCTGTGTTCAGCCTCTCTAGCACTGGGATTACAGGCGTGCTGCACGATGCTGAGTATCAGTGCCTGGCTCAGTGTGCACTGGGGGTGGGACTAGTGTGGTACTTCTAATACTGATTAAAGAAAGAAAGGTCTGCTGTTACTGAATAACTAATTATTCAGTAACAAATCACAAATCAAATATATATATTGATGTACCCATCCTATGCATTTTTGAGTATCAGTATGCACTCTGTGAGCCTGAGACAGGAGGATTTCAAGTTTGAACCCAGTCTGGACAATGGAGCAAAACCCTGTCTCAAAAACTGAAATAAATAAAATAAAAGAGGCTGGAGATATAGCCTGGGGTTCAATCTCCAGAACTACAGAAAAGATAAAATATGTTTAATTCCTATAGAATATTTACAATTCCTAGTATAACATAGAGATCATATATTTATACAATGTTATAATATTTATACAAAATTATTATACAATGTTTATGAAACAATCAAAAGAAAAAAAACTATAGATATTCAGTAGTCATAATTTTTATTAGATATATTTTTAATTCATAGCAAATTGAAACTGTAAGGCATGGAGCCTCCATTCTATATTTAAGAAGTAAGAAGGTCTTTGATCAAAGAAACCAGTTCAGATATGCAATTCAAATATATATATTGAGAAATTTTACTGAAAACAAAGTTTTCTTTACCATTCCATCTTCTATGCTGTGGCCCATTGTCATTAGTAAGCACCAGACACTTCTAAGTGGGTTAAAGATGATGCAATGAGTCAACAAGTTAGGAACATGGGACAGTACCCGCTCTTTGGCAGAAGTTTATCTTTTCCTTTCTGAGAATATGAATGTACCTGACATAATTTAAATAATTATTCAGTAACAAATCACAAAGAGGTACCCTAGGCAACACTTAGCATACAGTACCTGTACCATTCAGGAGGAAAGGAAGTGTTTTCAAAAAAAGTGGTGTCCCAGAAACCTGGAATTCCATGTAAGGGGTATAAGGAAAGCCTTCGCCTCACACCAGGCACAGGGCATGAATGCTGCCATCACGCTGTCCAACTTTTAAAAGAACACTATTTGCGACTCTCAGGCAATGGCACCAACAGATCAAAACACAAAGGAAAGGACTAATGAGATGCCATCAAGACAAGAAAGGTTGAACTGCAGACAAGCCTTTCAAGGGAGGAAATGAGGATCCACAAAAGGCGAGAGAATATTTTCAAATCATGTATGTCATGAGAAACTTCTAATACAGATTAAAGAAAGAAAGGTCTGCTCTTAAAAATAAAGAACTCAGGCAGATATTAATCAAAAGATGCACAAATGACTGATAAAAATAAAATAGTGCTTACATTGTTTGTTCTTCTTTTTAATGTTTTTGACCATTTTGACTTGCTTATATTTGGAAATCTGAACAACTAATTTGAAGACGACACTGAAATATAACAACCATTGTTGAATTTCTATAATTTTGTTTAATGAAATTCTGTATCATTACTAAAGGTTTTTTTTTAAATTCTCTTTTTTAAAAAATGGGCTGGGGACATATCTCAGTGGTCTAAGCTCCTGCCTGACAAGCGCAAGGACCCAGGTTTGAAACCCTGTACTGCATGGTGCCAGCCCCAGAACCAGGCATGGTGGCGTGTGCCTGTAAGCCCACCGCTGGTGAGGCTGACACAGGAGGATCATTGAGTCTGAGCTGTGTAGCAAGACCCTATACCAAATAAATAAATCAATATTTCTTTTTAATTAAAAAAATAAAGACTAAACCTAAGAACAGCACTTAATGTCAATAGTCATTAGGGAAATGCAGATGAAAACCACCGTAAGACATGACATTACACCTACTAGAATGGCTACAACAAAAGGTGCAGATATGGAGAAGATGAAGCAACTAGATACTGCGGGTTGGAATACAAAATGGGCCACCCCCTTGGCGAGTAATTTGAAAGTTCTTCAAAGTGTTAAGGATTTCACTTTGGGTTACCATGACATCCCCAAATTCCACTCCTAGATATGTACCTGAGAGACATGGAAATGGGAAGACACAGAGAAACTTGAGCATGGCTACTTTCAGAAACATCTTTCACAACAGCCCCTAAATAGTAATATGCCAAATGCCCATTAGTTGATGAGGGAAAAAAGGTGTTATATTTCTACACTGAAATACTATTTGAACGTAAAAAGTGAATGAAATTCTGATGCTTGCTACAACCAGGAAACATTAAGTGCAAGAAATTGCCACAAGTGAGATGTTGCATGATTGCTTGGCTATGAAGTATCCAGATCAAGCAAATCAGTGGAGACAGAAAGTACACGGATGGGTGTTCAGGGCTGGAGCAGTGGGGGAGAGCAGGAGTGCTAATGGGCATGCGGGTCTCTTTGGAGAGATGAAATTATTCTAAATGTAAAGCAAGTTGGAGGTTGTCTAAATGTGTGCATACATCACTGGACTGGGCATTTCAGACAGGTAAGTTTTGTGGCATTTGAAAGCAGTAAAATATATGAGTTTTAACTAAAATATTTTTAAAAGTATAAAGATTTGCATGGAGGTTTCTGGGTTGTGGAGCGCACAACCTAACCACATGGATTTTGTACACTGTGATTAGTTTCTTTTTCTTTTCTTTCTTTTTTCTTGGGGAGGGTACTAGGAATTGAACTCAGGACCTTGCACTTGCCAGGCAGGCACTGTGCCAATGAACTATATACCTGGTCTAGTGGCTTTTTCCTCGTCCCCTCCCTCACCCACCCCTCCTTCCCGTTCTCCCTTCCCTTCCCTTCCTCCTCCCTCCCCTCCCACTCCCCCTCCTTCTTCTCCTTCTTCTTCCTTCAGTAATAAACTACTTGAGGGTAATTAGAGAGTAGGAGCTGTCACATTCCAAACTAGGATCCTGGGCTTTCTTGGGAAAATCAGACCTGCTTGTGTGTCACTTTTATTTGTACAGCCTGACATGTCAACAGTGCACTGGAAAGGAGCAGCTATCTCATCTAAAGAAGTCACTTCACTTACATAAAAGTGTATTGACAAATATGTGCAAATTGTGTTTGTTGGCAAATGTGTGTAAGTTTTATTTTTTGTCAAATATCTATGTTTACATAGAGAAGTATCTAGAGGATGTTTATAACACTGATATCTGGTTTTCTTTATATTGATAGAATTTTAGAGTTTTTAAAACTTTTTTTTGTTTATAAAGAGCATACAATGTGTTCTTAGGACAGTAAAGAAAAAGAAGAAGAAGTCACTGCCCAGGCTGCCACAGACCCCACAACTCCCTTTTGTAGCAGTTAAAGAGTAGAAAATAGGAGGTATGGGAATGGCTTTTAAGTGAGAAGAGGGACAAGAAATGGTGGACAGAGATAAAGAGGGAATGAAAATCCCTAACTGAACAAAAGAAAAGAAGTGAAGATAGAGCTTTTGCAAATGAGGAGTCAAAGAGACAGAAGGAGTAGAGAGCTGGGATTTGGTTGGGAAGGAAAGAACCAAGATGTGCCATGTTCCTGCACCAACCCCTGGGCATAACTGTAACCATCACGTGCTGCAAGCATGCATCAGTAAAGATGAAAATTAAGAGGAAAAGATTAAAGGCTCATTAAAGTTATAAACACACACACTTGTGTCGCTTTACATTGTGCAACATGAGAATTATCTATGTGGCATGCCCTGTCCCTCCGGGAGCGCCTGGTACAGCCACACAGATTGACCTTGTGAAGTCCAGGTGCCATATTTCCTTCTTCATGTACTGGGCTCCAAATTTCGTATTTGCTAAGCATATCTCCATGGCTACTTTCCTCTCTCCCTGGAGGAAGGTCTCTCCTCTGAGCTCTGTGCAAGGCCCTGGCAATCCTTATGAATAGCTTCTTTACTTCAAGATGAGAAGGGCATGTTCCCTGGGTGCAGGCGGGCTCAAGTGTCGTCAAACAATGCTCCATTGCCCAGGTAATAAACATTCAGTCCAAGCTGTCACCTCGGGAGCAGGGGTACCAGGCTCCTCTATGTGCATGATGGAGAAAAAGGGCTATGTCCACAACAGCAATGGGCAAGCTGGGCTCCGTGATCCCTGCCAAAAATGAGTCCATGGGAGGCAACCCTGCCGACATTGCTCCTCAGTTCCCCTCACAGTGATCACTATCATGGTTGCCACATCTATCGTCCTTGTTTAGAGGCTGGGCTGTGCTCAACTCCCCTGCCTTCCGCTGCCTAGCACTTTCCTTCAGTGACCCAGTGCCACTGAATGGCACACTTGCACAAAGAAAAACAGGTGAAAATCCTTACTTGGCTCAAGCAATTCTATTTTTAATTAAATAAATACGCTTTAAAATAAAAGGAAAAGAATTGTTACTGTAAGTGGAAAATCAGAAATGCCATCATAAATAGAAGTCACACACACAAATAAAGCCATATTTCAGGAGTCTAGCTGGAGTCTACTGTGAGCCTGGGGCTCATCTTTTCCTTTAGTTCCAGGAAAACTGAGAAATTTCATTAAGCATAAATGGTCAGCAAACTGCAAATGTCCTCCTTAGGCAATCAGGAAGCTCTACAGAAAAATGAAAGGCTGAGCACTTCCTTGTTCTGTATTTGGAATTATTCTAACCTTTTCTTTTAGAGGCTGGATACAGTGAACTCACACATTCCCTTGAGCAACCATTCTAGGGACTACACAGAGCACCCTATGGGGAAAGAGCAGAAAGCAAGGCACAGCAAAGGGATGACCCATATTTTTTGTCCATAATCGCCTGCTCATGGAGCCCATAAGGAGTAAAACTAATCAGCAGTTTGCCCTGGTGAATAGAACTGAAACTGCAAAGCTTTAACTTTCAGGGCAATGAGTTACCCAGAGAATCAGACCACAGATTTATTCCACCTTCTACTAGCTCTCTGCACATTCACTTACATAGCTACAGACACACACACACACACACACACACACACACACACACACACACACACACATACACGGTCTTGCTGAGGACACCATATGGGTTAGAAGCAGACATGCAAATTCCTTCACTGGCTAGCTGAGCCTCTACCTCCTTGTATCTGCACTGGGAATGACGAAACTTACCCAGGATGGTTATCATGATTAGTGTACCGACCCTGTCCCACTTTGCCCAACACAGCCCATAGGAGCCTTATAGCATCTGGTATTCCTTCAACTTTCCTACACTGAAAAATTGCAAGGGGGGGTGGTGGTGTCACAACTCCATGGTAGAGAGCATGATAAGCGTGCTGGAAACCCTGGTTCACCTCCCACCACTACAACGATGCCCTTGGTACAAATAAGGCACATCAGAACCAAAGAGAATAAAAGGTTGCAACAGGAGTTTAAGAAGCAGTAGAAATAAAGTGAGGGAGGAGAGAAAGATGCAACATTCAAATTTGCCAAATCCTCTTACCCTGATGTATGAGGCAAGAGTCTAAATTCTCTGAATCTCCAATTGTATAGACACAACATATTCTGTAACTGTTGAGTTTTATGATAGGAATATGACTAAACTAAACTATAAGATTATTAAAGTCACCCAGCACATAGTAGGCTCCCAGAATCTCTATCTCAAATCTCTCTCTCTCTCTCTCTCTCTCTCTCTCTCTCTTTCTCTCTCTCTCTCTCAAATCTCTCTCTCTCTCTCTCTCTCTCTTTCTCATTGAAACAGTTCCAAATATACAAATATAAAAATCTAGTTTCACAGAGGCAGAAGCATTTCCCCAGCTGATTTTCCAAATTCTTTCAAAGGGATTGCTTGCCATACACAATCATCTGCTAATCCTCCTGCACTCAATGAACTTTGTCTACATACTAGAATGCATTGCCTTCTTTATTTGGAGATAGAGACCCTGCTCCTTGAGTAATTTTCCAGTTAAATACAATTATACAAATTAAGGACAGGGACTAAGCAGTAGAAGATGTCATGAGAGGCAGGAGATGAAGGAGGCCCACACAAGGGGTCTTAGCAACGTAGACTGAAATGCAAAGAGATATTGGTAAAGAACAGTTTCAGTCATCTAACAAAGGTTACAGGGAACATGTAAATGCCAAAGTATCTGCTATTCCTGCCTGCCCCCTCCAATCAGAATTCAAGCAAAGGTGGCCACCACTACTCTTTATAAAAAGGACTCTGCAATGTTGAGCACAGTACCCAATGCACTTATTGCACAATATAGAGTGCACCCTTCTAGGAGAGAAACCTCAGTACTGTGAAATTACAACACTTAATAGTTTACCTTCACTTTACCTGGTGATTCATGCAGGATCCTAATGCTGTCTGTGCCTACAGTTAGCACAAGTGCGGCTCTGTCAAATTTATTTAGGTATTAAATTGTGAATGTGCATTTGTGACTTTCATGTACTCAAAATGAGCCAAGAATTGCTATTCTATTCTTGGCCAAGGATACAGAAGATCCCCAAACCCCGAAATGTGAGGCTATATCATACGTTAAACAACACTCAAAAGAAATAACTCAGGATAAAGAACTTGACATGTGGCGATTATTTTTGGAATATATGTCCTCAAATAGCACAAATGCTTAAATGGACTAAAACGTTTTATGGCTATAAGCGAGAAGGTAAAGTATAAGGGAAGATGCTACTGAGATAAAGACTTGGCCTCCTGAGGCAGGCTTAGAAGACATAAGCATCTACATTTTCATCTGCCAGGTCAAGGACACCAATATTCAACAAGGTCTCACAATCAACCACTCAAGTTTCAACACCCTGGAAGTTAGTTATCTCTCAAACCCTCCAAGAAAGACTTTAGGCTCTTGTTTTAGCTTTTTAAAATCCATAGCAGAGAACCTGTCCAAGCCATCCACCCAAGACTCATGGCCTACAAATCTATCAAAGAATATATATGTATGGTGTCTTATGTGGCTAGCCTAGCAACATTAGCTATGACAGTAATCGCAGTCAAACACAACTTTATTCTCAGTGTGGGAACACAGAGCACAAAATGTCAGCAAGTAAGTTTTACCAGCTGTGCAAAATAATTAACAAATTTAACTGTTTTAGCATTTTTCATGTATTGATAAGTAATTGGCATAAATCAGATAAATCTCCCTTCAAGAGAGAAGGACTATCCTTTATTCTAAAGAGACAGTCCTTCTATTCTTTGAGTTTAATTTGTTCTCTGTTTTATGAACACAGTAGACAGCTATAATCATTGGGAAAAGCAAACTGATGATCATATTGTTCTGGCTTATGAATCCATACTACATTTTTAAATACATAAGATCTGAGAAATTTTAAAGACTGCAAACTACATTCATATATGACAACTTCCTGCTTATATATAAGTCATGAGTTGAATAAGTTAAAACTCAAAAGGACTACAATTGAAAGCAGTGAAGTACTTCCCTTGTGAATCTAAACTTGCTCACATCTTTCTGTTGAGGACAACAGATGCACCTGCCTGTCCAAAGCATGTGTTCTCTTCCAGCTGTGGTGCTAAAAAGTTTCGAACCTTGTCTGCTAGCATTTGTGTTTGTGTGTAGTTAGCTGTAGGTGTAAATCTGGGTAGGCTTCAAGATAAGCCTGCAGTATTGAAAATTTGACTCATCTACTTACTCAACCAAGGAACATATGCATCAGAAGGGACTCTGAGAGCCACACTGGATTGTCTACTTTATATATGCATGTGTACATGAAGTCAGAATGTAAGTACCTTCACTGCACATATAGGCACATACAGCAGAGAGAAAATTAAGTGAAGTGATGAATATGGTTCTAAAGTCAATAGTGGTGATCATTTTGCTATGTATGGCATGACATGAACATAAATATCTCATCGATTATAGGTTGTAATGCTGAAAAATATTATTTGTGACAATAACGTGACTCAATGAATTTTTTAAGGTCTTGGCCTCTGCACACATGGTAAAACGATAATTCCTGGCCCGCTGAAATTGGGCCAGATTCTATGACCGACGTTGATCAATGAGTCACAAATAAAATTGATGCTTATCCTATTTTGACTGAGCATTAATAATGCACTGGTGTGACTAGAAGTCTCATTTTCCTGTCCCCTGTGAGGAAGAATAATTTAGATGCTGGAATCTCAAGGTGAATAAGCTCAACAGTTAGGGTAGCCTGTGGTGAAAGCTTAGTAGATGACAGTACTGTTGTTATTTTAAGTTAATGAACTCTGTGTTTGATTAGCATTGCAGCATTATCTCACCCAGTCTAGCAAATATTATTCTCATACATATTTTACAAATGAAACCAAGCTCAGAGCGGTGGTGCAACTGTCTAAGGCAATGATAGCTGTGACAGAACGACCACCAGAACTCAAATAGTCTGATTCCGAAGTCACCAATTTTGGCTCTCAACTGCTGTATAAAAGTAATGCACAAATGCACCTACCTTATCACTGGCCAACAATTAGAATCGTACAATTTTTACTAGTTAAACAGAATCACCGGTCTGGAGAGGTAGCTCAGCAGGCTAAAGCACCTGCTTAGGCAAGCTTAGACAAGGGCAGAGGACTGCAGTTCTATCCCTGGCACCACCTGTCATGCCAATCCTGCCCTAAGGGTGAGCTGAGCCAGCCAAAATAAATAAATTGATTAACTTGAAAAAATAATCACCAATATGTTTCCTTGTATTATCAAAAACGAGTCTGTCACTGTGCATGCTACCCTTGTCCTAAGTCACTTAAGGGACAGCTAAGAGAAAGTTGAAGAATTACACCCCAAAGGTACCCTCCCTTTCCTATTTTCTAGAAAGATTCATAGTGCACATGTAAATATCCTCTGAAAGCTCAGATGAAGAGGTCTCCAGCCAGGCACAATAAAGCCAATTTAGCTTCTTAAGCTGAGAACTGCTTTGTGAAATAATCCTGTAGAACTCTCCACTAAATGAGTTACAAACTAGTCGCATGGGGCTTTCATTGAATTTACTCCTGAAAGCTATAAAGGACAATTGTCTTTGAACCAGGTACATCAAATACAGGCCTGCTACTGTGTAAAAGCATGGAATTCTACACCTCCTACACACACAAAGAAAATTAGCTTTTGATTGAAAGGAAGCACTATTGTAAAACCCCAGGGCTGGGGGAGAAACAAGAGAAATGAATGACACCTACAGGCAAGTCCAATGGTCGAGGCCATTTGGGGAAGGACTTTCTTAGCCTGGAAGAGGGAGAAAAGTACAGCTTCTGA
Source organism: Ctenomys sociabilis (assembly GCA_004027165.1). Classification (NCBI taxonomy): domain Eukaryota; kingdom Metazoa; phylum Chordata; class Mammalia; order Rodentia; family Ctenomyidae; genus Ctenomys; species Ctenomys sociabilis. The sequence continues at coordinate 54,495 of PVKA01012833.1, forward strand.
GAATCATAGAAAGATAATCAAACCAAAATCAAAAGAAAGTAGTAGCTCTCGAAATTCTAAACAAGGAGAGTCTGAATACCCCTTGTGAACACGAAATAAAAGTTCTCCACACTCCATTCTGCATATTCAGCGCTGAAAAAATGGTGGCAACCATTCATCACTTTCATTCTTTTCTCCATTATTATTTTCCCAGTTGTCTCTTTCCTTTTTACTGAATTTCAACATGTTTGGGCATGACTTAGAATAAGACTTCGAGCCACTTCTTACCTCTCTATCACTCACTTTTTTTCTTAAACCTACAGCACACACAGTTCTAAGTAGAGTTTTGTCATATTTTTCTAAATACCATCAAAGTGTGTTTCCTCCACTGGCAAAGATATTCCAAGTGGATGCTACAATCCTGCCAAGGAGGTTACAGATGATTTATACTTTTGTCACGTAGACTGGATGATTGGACCAGAAAAACACAAGTCACTATGATCTGTGCAGAAACCAATTCAAATAAGATGACCAGAGAATTGAATGCCCATGCAGAAGATTTCTAGAGAATCCCCAAGTATAGACCCATTTTTTGCTTCCTAATTACAAGGTCAATTCATAATGAGATCTGTCACTCACTTTACTGAGTGACCAGCTTCACTGCCAGCTTTTTACTGCCACCCTTCATAGGACCCACTGCTATGAATGTCCACAAATCAGACGCTCTCAGATGGCATCCATATTGCCTGTGTGTTAATCCTGGATCAAACGTAGGGTCTAGCAAGGGGAAAGAAGCCAATAAATCTTGACTTGAAAATTGTCCGAAACTTTGCCAAGACTAATTTCAACAATAGCAACAATGTTTCTTAAAACAGTATGAGGTGGCTGACTAGATCAAAAATGGAAAAAAAAAAAGTGGACAAACAATCCAATTGATCTTGGATTTTTAAGAAAATTATGATATTTGTATTATGAGTATGTAGCAACATAACTTTGGTCTTAAGATGTGAATGTTAAAGGCATTTGTGATGAGGCATTATCAGTCTTTGTAACTGGCAAATACGTCACTCCATAGAGGGGAGGTGATAGAGAAAGACAAAATGAAAGGTCACACAATGTAAATAAGAGGTAAACAATATATGTGTCTTCACTATTCTTTTCCATTAACATTTTCCTTGTTAATTGAATTAATTTTTAGAAAGCCTCCCAAAAGAAATCCTTTTTTCCTACAATCAGTGCCTTTCATCATCCTGCTTCTTGGAAAGCATGTGTAAGTGCGGCCTTCTTAGGACACACTTTTTATCTACAGGTGTGAATTTATAAGTACATTTTTCTAAAAAAAAATGTCTTTTCTTACATTAGAAACCTGTACTGGAGATTTATGTTGCTTTGTACTTGTACTGAGAGTCCATTCTCAAGAATCCTTGAAGAAAGTCTGGTGCAGAAAGACAAGTACTTTATATTTCCTATGTGGTCAGTGAAGTCCTCTCAGGGTTAAGTCTTGTTTTTTTTTTTTTTTTTTTTTTGTCTTTTTGAGACAGGGTCTCGCTATGCAGTTCAGGCTGGCTTTAAGCTCACTTTGTAGCTCAGGCTGGTCTAGAACTCACAACAATCCTCCTGCCTCAGCCTCCCGAGTGCTGGGATTACAAGCATGCGCCACCACGCCCGGCTTTCAGGGTTAAGTCTTGATCTACCTAGGTCTTGGCCATCCAGCAGAAAAGTATAAAAATGAAGTATACATCGTGAGCCCATAATATTAAGCTGAGCTGTAAATGGATATGGTCGACAATTTCTTTGAATAACTCACTATGGTTGTAGAATGCTGGGCTGTGTTGGATTGTGGTGTCGAGTTCAAGCACCTAAGTTAGTTGAATGTCAATGGAGTGCCCACTTTTGACAGGTGTAGACAAAGGAAGGGTTGTAGAAAGAAAGAATCATGATGTGTGTGTATAGACAGTAGAGTTGGGATAGATAACGCTGTGCTTCTACATAATTCTATGAGAGGCAAGATCTGCACTATGGTGGTTAGACAGGATATTATGTCGGCTTTTAGTACTATGGTCATCTACTAGGTAAATAATTATTGAATTTTTGATATAATTCGGGTATAAAAAAATAAGATAAGTAAGCAACTACACTCTTAATTCACTGATAAGAGATATCTGCTAAAATAATAACTGTAAATATAATATCATGTATGCACCTTGTACAATACCAAAACGTTATGAAAACAGTTTGCAATGTATTAATTCATCGAATGTGTATGGTTAAGGTGTCTTGAAACTGTCTGATTGACATTTGTA
>PVKA01012834.1:0-56688 GCA_004027165.1 Ctenomys sociabilis
GCTGGTAATGTGAGGAGAGAGAGAAAGGAAAGAAAACTGGGGAGCAGGAGGAGGAGGTGGTGGCAGCAGACCACCATTTGAATAGTTTGCTTTCTGAAAGACCAGTTATAAAGGAGAAAAGCTGAGAGGGATGCCAATTGACCAGATGTGTGCATAGATAGCACTGGGCTTCAACCCCAGACACATCTGGGCAGAGGGTGACAGTGAGTCAAGGTGTCACTCTGGTTTTGAGGGTGGGCTCTGTGCTGGGTTTCTGGGCCTCAAGGAAGATGATCCTAGGGACAGGTGTCACCAGGTTCTGATGAGAGTTAGGGAGGAGGGCATGGGGCACTGGGGTAAGGGATGAGGGCTGTGGGTAATCTACCTAGGCTATAGTGAAAAACCCATCCTGTGGTAAGACTGGGTTGTTTTTCTTTTCTTGACACATAGTTTGAAAGAGGGAGGCATAACTAGGGTGTGCGCTGGCCATTTCTAAATGCTAGTTACCACAACTTAAACAAACATATAGCTGTACGGTTTTGGGTAAACATACTCAAGATAAAGAGATGACAAGCTTTCTCTCTAAAGAGCTAAAGAGTTAAATTCAGGCTATGCAGGTAGGCCTGATCACTGACATGTGTAACACAATTCAGCCACTGTGGTATGAAAGTAGCCAAAGAAAATGCATAAATGTAACAGCATAACTATGTTCCAATACAACATTATCTTTCTTCTAAAAATTTTTAAGCATTTGGTACAGGGTCTCACTACACAGCTCTGATTCATAGTGATCCTCCTGTTTCAGGCTCCCTAGTGCTGAGATTATAGATGTGCACCAACACACCTGGTCTTGGTGACCGACGAGGCATGTGGTAGCAGGGAATTGATCCCAGATCCTAGTGTATTCCTAGGCAGGTGCTTAGACCACTGAGCTATCTCTGTGGCCCAGAACATTATTTATAGATACTAGAAGTTATATCTAATCTTCATGTCATGAAATATTATTTTCCTCCCAATTATGAGTTCAATTATTTAAATACAGAATGCTCGAAACTGGGAAATGTTTTGGTTAATTTTTTGTAAGGTAATAAACAATTATATCAAATTTATTCAATACAAGAATCGACTGGCTGAAATGACACCCAAGCAATGCCTGAAATAGTCAGAATGTAAGCAAATGCATTACCCAAGTGATGTTTGAGGTAAACCTTTAGGTGGTTAAAATATGTCAGAACCATCACTCAACAAAGGTGATGCAGGAGGATGATTAATTCAATGCTAGACAAGGAAACTTAGCAAAACTGTAATACAAATTAAAATATAATAAAATGGCTAGTTATATACCTGTGCTAAGGTACTACCCTGCCCCATCATATTAATTTTTTTTTTGTATCAGGAATTGACCTTTGGACCTTAGCACTCACCAGGCAGGTACTTATGTCACTAAAATATATCCCTGGCCCTAAAAAACTTTTTAAGATATAAAAACAAACAAATAAACATTATTAGTTCATCGGCTTAACAGTCTACAGGATTTGGCTAATGAAGGAGTTTGTCAAGCCCTGTTTATACATCTTTTCCTGAAAATTTGTGGAAAAAAAAGAGAAACAGGGAGTGTGATACACACCTATAATTCCCAGAAGGATGAAGGAAGTAATAGTATCAAGATGGTCAAGGCCAGCCTTGGGAAATCAGAGACACCTTGTCTCAAAACACAAAAAGTGCTGGAAATGTAGTTCCATTTAGAGTACTTGCCTATCTAGGCTATCCTTAGTATGGGGGTAATGGAAAAAAGGGACACAGTTGGAGTTGGCATGTAAATCCTGAAATGAGATTACTGAAGGACAAATGGCTCCTCATTACCTAGGCTCAATGTGGTTATGCTACTCTGAAATACCTACATTGCGATTATCTGACTCCAGAACTACATGAACTTACTTTTTTTTTGAGACAAGGTCTAGCTTTGTAGCCCAGACTGTCTTTCCACTATTGTCACCTAAAATATATTCACTATCAGCCAATACCAAATAGATTTACCATGTATATTATTCACATTCTTTCAGGATCATTTTATCATTTCATCATGGCCTTTTCTTTTGGTCCCATACAATGTGAAAACTTATTGTGACAACTTAACCTTTTTACATGAGAGAAGTTTTCACGGTCAACAGGAAAAAAAGTTTCAATGCACAGCTGACTTTTAGAAGTGAACATATTGTGCTAGAAATGGTATTCTAGTACTTTTTTCCCCCTTCTTTTAAGGTCCTAACTCTGCCTCAAAGGACCTATGTTTATGCTTCTAATTCCAAGCAGAACAGGGAGAAATGAAAGCTCTATAGTTTCCCTCCCAGAGATAGTGTCTCAAATTTTCTCACCTTTATATGTTTATAAGGTGGTGGCTTCTTGTCATTTTTTCTGTCTTCCTGCAGCTGTCTTAGCTCTTTTTGTGCCTTTAACTCCTCAAATCTTGCAGCAGCTTCCTGAAGAGCTAAGAAAACACAAGACAGAGTTACTTAAAAATCTCTACAGATGGGATTATTTTGCTTTTTTGCCTCATTACATTAGATAAAAACTATTATTTCACACAAAAGTAATCAATACAACACAAAAACACTAGTATGTACAACAGACACATTAAAAAGATCCCAGGGTATCAGAACATTTTCAAATGGCACACTATATAGATTAGCACTTTGAGGTGGGGAAAAAAAAAAGAACCTGAAGTACAGGTCAATGACATGAAGAATCATAGATACCATCACCTAATGGACTTCAGGATTAGGGTAAAACCATTGGAAGTGTCCTAGGATATGTAAGAACCTCATGTTGATCCTTGACACAACAAAAACAAACCAAACAGATTTCATTTGTCTAGCAAAGTCATTGGGCTTAAGCCTAACTCCCCCCGCCAATTTTTTTTTTTTTTTTTTTTTTTGCAGAACCAGGGGGATTGAACTCAGACCCTTGCACTTGCCAGGGAAGTACTCATTCCATTGAGCCATCTCCTTGGCCCTCAATAGGTTGGCTTTCAACTCACTATTATAGCTAAGATTGGCCTCAAATACCCTGCAATCCTTCTGCCTTAGCCCAAGTATTAGAACTACAGGAGTCAATCAGCCTGTATGTAAGTAGGCAGCTATATAAGCCTACTTAATTCTCTGCTCAGTGTTTACTGTTCTGTTTCCCAAAATACTTCTACTCCCAATTGCTCTATATGGAATTCTTGCAATCCTTCAGAAGGCATTCAAAGCTATCTCCCTTTGTATATTCTCTAGAGCACCCACACTACTCTTCTAATACTCATCGTTTAAAATATTCACTACAGGCTCTAATTATACATAGGTTTTGTATCTTTTTTTTGTCCCTCTACGCTTGCCTAAGCAGGCACTATAGACCACTGAGCTATCTCGCCAGGCCCCCTCCTAACATTTACATTCAAATCCTATAGTTTCATACCCTTAAAATGGCGTAATATCTGAAAAATCCAACAAAATCTGGTAAGATGGACTTTGTTCTCTACGTAAGACACAATTCTAATTCATTATTCTTTATCCGGGTTCAAAATTCTAGTTATCCTGTTCCTTTTTCATTTCATGGTTGTTTTCTGAGTGCTCTGTGAATTTTTGAAGGACTCTTTACTTATGCATCTCCTGTTGACTGTCACTATTTACCAAACTCTGTCTGTTACACATAGTCTGTGACATCGTCCAAAACTTCATCATTCTGTGATGCTATTTTCAGCATGCCCTATCTTGCCTATCTCTTCATGCCTACCCATTCATCTCACTGTTCTTCTCAGATGGAGTCTCTTTACCTCTAACAGTCTAGACACTCTTATGATAGACCAAGGTTTTGAAACTTTGTCCTTACCATGTAACTTACCTCTCTTTTCAGGCTGCCAGCCCAATGTTCCCTTCTCCCTTTTTAAACTAAATCAAATAGGAGGCTGCTAATTCAGCATGCTAGAGTCAAGTTGAGTTTTCCAAATACCTCCATCACAGCAGAAAATAAGTAATATGAATTCTGGACTCCAACAACCCAAGTTAAAAATGTTCTCTAAGCCAAATGTCATGCCACATGTATATAGTTCCAGAATGTGAGAGGATGAAGGAGAAAAATTGTCAAAAATCCCAAAGCTACAGGCCAGGGAGAAGGCTCAGTATAATAAGCACTTCCCTGGCAAGTGCAAGGATCTGAGTTCAATCCACCGTACTGCCCCCTCAGTAATAATAGTAAAAAAATTCTGAAGCTAGCTTGAGCTACACGAAGCCTGACTGAACTATGTAGTGAGGTCTTATGTTGAGTGAGAGATTGAGAGATAGAGAGAGAGAGAGAATAGCTAGTAGTATAGTACTTTTCCAGCAAATGTTAAACCCTGGGTTGATTTCCCAGTACTAGAAAAAAACAAGTTCCTAACAGGCAATTAGCTACTTCTTGAATTACAGAAATGGAAAAGTTCAGATTCATAGCTGTCTTGTATTCTCCTCCAGCATTGGTAGTGGCCAAGATCTGATCATGTGGTTGCTGAATATATAAGATTATATGAGTCAAGAACTAATCTCTTGTAATAATACTGACAGTCTATTTATTAATAATATATATTACTATGTCACTTATAATAAATACGAATAGCCCATATCTCTGAACAGAAGCCACATGGAAAACAGATTAACTCAGGGCCCACTGTAATAACTAAATGTGAGAAAGATACAATTGTTGCTTTACTTGTTCCTGAAACAGATCATTCCCATTCCCAGATAGGACCTTTCACTCACTTGAAATTCTGATACATCTCCCCAAAAGGTTCATTTGTTAAAAATCCCTATGTCAGCATGCAGACAAATCTTAACTTTAATATACAAATATTTTCAAACAGTAAGAAATACACTACCTTTCAAAGCTGTAGAAAGCAATCAACTATGTACTCTGTGGGTTTTAGCAATCCACTGAGCTTTTTTAGTTTTTAAAAAATAAAATGGGAGCTGGCAAGATAGCTCAGCAGTCTAAAGTGCCTGCTTAGGCAAGCTTAGGAAGGCATAGGGGACTGTGGTTTTATGATCCTCAGCACCACATGCCATGGCAGCCCTACCCTCAGGGTGGGCTGAGCTGGTAAAAAAATAAAAGTACCAATGCCTGAAGTACACTCAGGGGTAATAGTTGGTTTGCTAATGGCAAGGGTACATGCTCTTAGGCCCCATGTCCTTCCTAACTTCCCTCCTAGGACAAGTCACAAAAACTTAATTCCTGCCTTTCAGTTCCGCCAATCCATAGCTTAAGAGGCAGTCATGGCGCCCAACCAGAATGGCATGATTCTGAAGCCCCACTTCCACAAGGACTAGCAGCAGCATGTGGTTAATATAGATCAATCAGCCAGCTTAGAAGATCCGCAGGCATAAAGCCCAGCAGGAAAAAGTGCACTGCATCGCCCCACGCCCTGTGTCAGGACCCATCTGTGTGCTATCCCACAGTGCGATACCACACCAAGGTCTGAGCCAACAGGGGCCTCAGTCTGGAGGAGCTACAGATGGCCAGTATTCACAAGAAGTTGGCCCAGACCACTGGCATCTCAAGAGGACCCAAGCTAGTGGAATAAATCCACTGAATCCCTGCAGGCCAATGCAGCGGCTGAAAAAAGTACTACTCCAAACTCATCCTTTTCCTCAGGAAGCTATTGGCCCCCCAAAAGGGAGAGAGCTCTGCTGAAGAACTCAAATTGGCCACCCAGCTGACAGCACCATCAGGAATGTCTATAAGACGGAGAAGGCCAGGGTCATCACAGAGGAAGAAAAGAATTTGAGGGCATTTGCCAGTCTGCAAATGGCCCATGCCAACACCTGGCTCTTTGGCATCTGGCCAAAGAGAGCCAAGGAAGCCACAGAGAAGGATGCTGAGAAGAAAACATAAAACACTGTTGGGATCTTATAAAAATGCTTAGAAAAGCTAAAGACAAACAAAAACCCCTTAATTCCCTATAATTTTATTTGATCTTATAATTTTTATAAATATCCTTTCCCAAAACTATATATTTAAAAACAATGGGAGATGGGGTGGGGGGTGGGGGTTAAAAATAAATAAATAAATAAAGACAGCCAGATATGGTAAGCCCCGCACATGCCTATAATCGAAGCACTGAGAACACTGAGTAAAGAGAATAGTCATGGGTTCAAGGCCAGCCTCAGATACAATATGAATTCAAGGCTAATCTGAACTGCACAGAAAGACACTTTCTCAAAAACCAAATAAACAGGGTCAGTGATACAGATGAGGGGCATACACACCCGATTCCTGGTAAACACACACACACACACACACACACACACACACACACACACACACACACACACACACACACCCCTATGGAACAAATGCAAATTTTCTACATTTGAGCCCTTGCCTAGCAAAGTGATTTATTGCATAAAATTAGTTCTAGAATGCTACTATCTGAGGCAATGCTAAGAAAACCAAACTTATTAAAAACCCTACACATATCAAAGAAAAGGGAAGAAAGAAACTTCCTCACAGAAACTATATATTTAAGTAAAAGATTAGGTTAAAAAGCTAGTTATGTCAATCACTTTCCATGTAAAATCTGTTATCTTTACTCCTCACCTCTATCTGAGGTCAGAAAATAGCTGCTAACTGCAAGATGAATTTTAACCATAGCAGGTAGGGAGGGCAATAGAGGTATGTGGTGCCCTGAAAAATATATCAAAGTTACCTTTTTTATATGTTCCATCCACTCCTTTGCCCATCTTATCCTTGCTGCTCACATCACCCTCCATGTAAGGAAAGACCCGAGCCTGATGAGTCCATAGATAATCATTAGATCCAAAGAAGAGGACAGGAAACTCGCCTACATCATGTCGCATTTTATCAATGTTGGAAGGAATAGCTCGAGGATGGCAGATCTCAGCCGGCCACCACCTAAGAAACATAAAAACAAGGTAACAAATCTGTACAAGACTGTAAAACACTGGGAAAACAGGCTAACGCAGAAATAAAATATAGCAATGTACCAGATATGGTGCTGCATCCATGTAATCCATGCACTATGAGAAGCTGAGGCAATAGGCTCACATATTTGAACTAAGCCTCGTGTACTAGAGAGATAGTCTAAGCACCTGCCTGGCAAGCTCAAGGACCAGGGTTTGATCTCTGTGCTGAATGCTGTACCAACTCCTGAACTCCAGGCAAGTTGTGCTGGCCACCAAAACCAGGCATGGTGGCACACATCTGTACTCCCAGAACTGGGGAGGTTAAGACAGGAGAATCAGTACAAGTCCAAGCTGCATAGCAAGCTCCTGTACCAAATAAGTAAATAAGATTAAATCTAACCTTGGATTAGGAAGAACCAGGGTCAAAATAAAAATCTATTGCTGCAGGATGAAAATAGCTGTTATTACTCATATATGCACTTCTGTAGACTCTAATATTTTAATCCAAGGAGTCCACTCAAAGGAAATAGATATAAACATTTATCACTATAATGTTCACTACAAATAATAAAGATGAAAAATTAGAAAAACAATGTTCTAAATAGAGGGAATGATAATAGTAGCTAGTGTACATTAGGGAATGAAATATAACTGTTTCAAGTGCTGAAAAATGACATCAAACATGGAAAAATGAAAACATACACACATACACAAATTATTACAATCATTTAAGAAAATAAAACTGAAACTACCACCAGAGATTTCCTACACAAGCTACCGTGTGTATCCAAGAAATAGTGACAAAATGAGTACAGTAGAACAATGAGCCATGCATGAATTGGAATACAGGAGGGGCCGGGGAGATGGCTCAGTGGAATTTGTGCTTCCCTGGCAAGTGCAAAGGTCTGAGTTCAATCTCCAGTTCTACCAAAAAAAAAAAAAAAAAGAGTCAAATTTATTAGGGCCAGGAAGATGGCTCAGGGGAATAAGCAAGCACAAAGGCTTGAGTTCAATCCCTGGTTCCACAAAAAAAAAAAAAAGGAATACAGAAAATCTCAGGGGCATAAATGTAATGAAAGACAAAAGAAAATAAAACTGCATGAAAATGCATTAACAATTCCTAATACCAAGTTATAGAATGAAAAACAAAGCATTTACATGTATTTAAGCTCATACAGAACAGTAAAGGAATGAAACAGTCGAATTATAGTATAAAATATATGTCTGTGGATGGGAAGAAAATGTAATCAGACAAAAGAAAACCCTAAAATGTGCCGTCGCATTCTCTCATTTACTAACAAGCATATGCACAAAATCCCTTTTGTTCTTTTGCCAAGAAATATTTTGACATAATAAAGGTATGTAACTATGCATACATTGAATTTGATGCATGTATGCAACAAAGACCAATCAAATTAAGGTAATTAAATTAGCATCCTTCAACAGTTATCCATCGTTTGTGTTGGGTATTTTCACGAACCTTTTATATATCTATTTTATTTTTATTTTATTTTATTTTATTTTGTCTTTTTTGAGACAGGGTCTCACTATGCAGTTCAGGCTGGCCTTAAGCTCACTTTGTAGCTCAGGCTGGTCTCCAACTCACAACAATCCTCCTGCCTCAGCCTCCCGAGTGCTGGGATTGCAGACATGCGCGACCATGCCCGGCTTTATTTTTTTAATGTATTTGGTACAGGGTCTACAGGGTCTCACTATATAGATCAGACTCCAAGTGATTCTCCTGTTTTCAGCCTCCCAAATGCTGGGATCACAGGTGCATTCCACCATACCCAGTCTCAAAGGAAGTCTCAGCATTCCCTGGAGGCATGATCGGCACAGCACACTGGGGATCAAACCTGAACTGCTGCGTTCTGCCTAAGCAGGTGCTTTAGTCCGTTGAGCTATCTGACCAGCCCTCAAGAACCTTTTAGTTCTTGGTGAAGTATGTAATAAATTGATGGGACCTACCATGCTATTTAAAAATCACTCCTAGGGCCGGCCAAATAGTTCAGCGGATTAAAGCACTCAGGGGGCCAGGGGTTCAATCCCTGGGCCTGCCTTGCTGGCCCGACCCCCGGAGCTTACTAAGATAGCAATTGAGCCTGGGCATGGTGGCGTGCATGCCTGCAATTCCAGTTCTTAGAAGCTGTAAACAGGAGAATAAAAAAACAAACAAACAAACAAAAAAAAAACAGAGAATCACTGCAAGTCTGATCTAGTAGTGAGACCCAGTACACACTATAGACCCTTCCCTGAATACAGGGGAGGAAAAAACATCATTCTTTCAGGCTATGGTGGCATATTCCTGTGATTTCAATGCTCAGGACACTGAAGCAGGAGGATCACTTGATTCTGAGGCCAGCCTGGGCTACGTACAATGAGTGAATCCAGGCCAATCTGAACTACATAGTGAGACCCTCCCTCATAAATTTAAGGAAAAAAAGGTGTAATTTTTGGGTTTTTAAATTTTCTTTTTAAAGAGAAGGAGGAAGATATAAAATTGTACTGATTACAGAGACATTTATTTGTTGAGGATAGGCATGGCTGCAAGTAAAAGTGAGAAACTATTAATGTATCTCATCTCTGAGTTATGGGTTTGTTTTCACTAATACATGCTGCATATTTCTACAGTATTATATTACTTGAATTATTACTATTATTTGTTCCAGTACCAGCGATTAAGTTTAGGACCTTGGACTTGCATAGTAGGTACTTATGCCACTGAACTGTTATTCTTTCTTTGTTTTGAGACATTCTTGCTTTGAAGTGTAAGTTGGCCATGAACTCTATGTAGCCTGGGTGGGTCTCAAACTCACAGTGATACTCCAGTCTCAGCCTCCTAAGTGATAAAATTCTAGGCATGTGGCACTACAGCTGGCTTAGTACTTGCATTATTGATGTAACTACAAATCATACTTTTTCTTTCTTGCAAGGAAAAATTAACTGCATAGGAAGGAGCAATGTCTACTGAGAAAGATCTCTTTTTAAAGTTTAACAATACGCTAAACATGGTGCACATTGGTATATGTCTGGCCTATATGCTCAACATGGTACACATCTGTAATCTCAATAAACTCAGCCTAGGGAAAACCTGTCCCAATTTAAAAGTGAATATATAAAATAAAAGTGTAGAAATGGGACCAGGAGGGGCCGGGGAGATGACTCAGTAGAATAAGTGCTTTCCTGGCAAGCACTAGGACCTGAGTTCAATCCCTGGTTCTGCCAAAAAAAAGAAAGAAAGAAAGAAATAGGACCAGGATACAGTCCAGTGCCATAGCACCTGCCTGGAAACCACAAATCCTCAGTTTTATTCCCAGTACCAAAAAAAAAAAAGTGGCTGAAGACGTAGCGGACTGTGGAGACACTGGGTTTAATCCTCAGCATAGGAGCAGGAGAAAAATTAAGCAGCATATCTGAAAAAGACTTCAAGAAACAGATGAAGAAAAGAAATAGGATGGAGGGGCCAGGCATACAGCTCAGCAGCATAAGCGACTATCTGGCAAATATAAGGTCCTAATTCCATCCCCTGAACAGAAAGAAAAGAGAGGGAGAGAGGGAGGGAGGGAGGATGGTAAAAGATAACCAAGTGCCACTGTCTTCATATTTACTCACCTGTATCGTCCAACTTTTACCCATACAATTTCCCTGTAGTGTGGCTTTTTGCCTGCCTTACAGTCATTGCAATACCAGTTTCCTTCAGGGATATCAATGTTCAGGCATTCACGATGAAAAGCAGCAGGACAAGAATCACAGCACAGAAGGCTGCCTCCTGTAAGATTCAAAGAGAACAATGTTCATAGACAAGGTTCCAAGGTCAAACTCAGGTGAAGCAGCTTTTACTTAGTGCAAAACCAATTACTTATCTCTGGTGTTGTAGTTTAATAAATCATTAATGAAGACTTGTCTACATAATCATTTCCTTCCTAATATTCTGAGCACCCCCAATTCCAAAGTTGGCTCAGATAGTACACAAGAATTCTCCTTGGGAAAAGGAGAAATGAAGGCAATAAATAAAAAGTAAACCTATCAGAATGTCTATGGACATGAACTTGTGAAGATTAAAAAAAAAAAATAAAAAAAAAAAAAAAAGAGTACCAATGACATACAATGACCATGATATAAAGAGCACAAGTTTTCCTTACTGTTTTTGTGGTACTGGAATTTAGGATATTGGAATTGAATTTAGGAGGCTGATTTTAGTGCTAGACAAGCATACTTTCACTGAGCTACATCCCCAGTCCAACAACACAGGTTTCCGTTATTATTATTTTTTTTTTTTTGGCAGAACCAGGGATTGAACTCAGAACCCTTGTGTTTGCCAGGGAAGTGCTTATGCTACTGAGCCATCTCCCCGGCCCCATAAGAACACAAGTTTTAATGATGCCAGGCTGAGACTAGAATTACAGGTCTTTAACCACATGACCTTGTGAATTTCACTTCCTTGTTGAGCTACAAATGCCTCAATGGTAAGGTTACTTTAATGAACAATAACAACCATATCTGTTTAAGAACTGTTTAAGAACCTCACCAGCTAATAAATCAACTAGTATTATCTGGACATAAGTAATATTTCCATATTATTAGCTCGATCCATTTTAAGTCACTAATTTTTCACAATTTTGAAGTCTCAGCAAGATAGTTATTCATTTTGCTTGTTATTAAAAAGATAAAAATGTGGGGGGGCACACCACGGAGATACCTCAGCAGTTTAAGTACTGCCTGGCAAGCACAAGGTCCTGAGTTTGATCCCCGGTAACACACACACACACACACAAATAAACATGCAAAAATATAAAAATGCACATAGCACATAATAAAGAGTCACTCAAATATGTACTTAACACTGCAATCAAAGCAGGGGTTTTTGGCACCTTTGGCCACTTTTCTGAATGCTACCTATAAATCTATAAACTCTATTATTAATCTTTCAAGATATCTCCAACTACTATAACATGTTTCATTGGTGACAATAAACCATGGCTACTACTGTATTGTGGATTATTGACTGAATTTCAGTTTGTCTCCTCTCTTTCCATCCAAGTTCTTAGACACCATATTAATTTTTTAGACACACACATGTACATATCAGTGACAATTATCATTTCTTAAAACTGTGTGCTCAAAAGTGACTTCTAATCTACTTACTGATGCTGAAAGTTCATTCTTTTTTTTTTTTTTCCTTTTTTTATGTATTTAGTACAGGGTCTTACTACAGAGATGGGACTTGTAGTGATCCTCCTCTTTTCAGCCTCCACAGTGCTAGGATTACAGGTGCACCCAGTCTCAATTGCCATCTCAGCAAGCCCTGGGGGTGGGGCCAGCATGACACACTAGGGATCAAACCCTAAAAGTTTATTCTTGAAGAACATAAAGATACGGTATTATAGGTAAAGATGTTAACATTTCAACCCCCATATACAACACTCAGGGACTTGAACAAGGCTTACTGCATGTTAGGCAAGGCTCTTAACTAGCCCAGGCAAGATTCATATTTAAGGAATACAATGTGTGCCACATTTACCTTTACACTGAAGAATAGAGTCTTCAAAGAGATATACACCAAGTTTATTCTGTTCCTACTGCGCCGCTTTTACCTCTTAAAAATCTTACCAAAAAGTTATTTCTGTCAAACTTTTCCTCCCATGCTACTTTTTGTCCCCTCAAGTAATCAGGATTATATCTATGAAATAGAGAAGGTACCTTCTATCTGCCTTGCATATAGGAACTATATTCAGAGTTAGATCTCATTTAGGAAGAAAAAATTGGTTGCTAAATATATCTGATACACAAGTACACATTCTGAAATACACATTTAGTGAATTTTCTACATGAGTTTATCTTAGCATTGGGACATTAAAAGTGACAGTTACATAAATTTGTCTGAGGCAATGCTGTAGAATAGTTTCTATAGCATTCTTCTTTCATAGTTGGCAGCAGAGTATACAATTTGGTTGACAGTGAACTTACAATATGCTTAAATAATCCTTTTACTGAGTTGGCATTCATGACATAATAGAAATATTACCCGTGAAAAAAATGAATTTGATTATTGTTTTCAAATAAGGAAATTAACATGAAAATCTAAGGGACAGAAGAAAAAAAATGATTAATAAAAACCAACTATTAAGAGATGAATGCTGAGAAGTATATCAATTTGCTAGGATATTATGAATAAAAGAATATAAGCTCAGAAATCAAAAAAGTCTGTAAGTGGAAATTAGGTCAGCAAGAAGTGTATGGTAGGAATGAAGGAGGAGATGGAGAGTATTAAAACCAAGTATTAATCCCTTATACAACACTGATACAGCAAAAAGTCAGTTATGACTTACCTTCTGAGCATACAAAACACCAGCTAACATTGACATGTTCATGATTTCGGCAGCCCCGCCTGGGGGTAAAGTGATTAGGACAGATGATACTATTAGATGCAAGGATCTTTGACCCTGCAGCTAGACAAAAGTCATTTGCATGATATGCCACAGGACAACGGACACAGCGCATCAGACGACCTAAATTCATGAGAAGAAAACCAAGGGAGAAAAAAATATATGAGTGATGTGAATATTCAAGACATATGCTAGCATTGAGAAAATATTTTTTATTTTTTGGTTGGGACACAGGATCTCATTAAGTAGTCAAGGGTAGCCTCAACTCTTAATACTCATAGTTCATCCTTCTAAGTGCTTGGACTACATGTGTATGACACTTAAAAAGGTCTTTAAACAATGGATCTTAACCAGGCATAGTAGTGTACACCTATAATCCCAGAACTAGGAAGATCATTACAAATTCAATACCAGCCTGAGTTACAAAGTGAGCTCAAGGCCACCCTAAACTGCATTAGTGTTACTCTCTCAAAAGGACCCCATTCCAAAAAAAAATAACCCTTTAAATATGTAATTTACCAATACAAAAAATAAAATAATAAATAAATAAATATGTAATTTACCATAAAAGCTAAGATAGGAGCTATATCTAAGCCTCCAAAAAAGGAGTCTGGTCCCATAATTGTACAATGAGCCAACCTCATCATGGAAAAGACTATCAAAATCACTGCCTGACTGCTAGGAAACGTGAAATACTCTCAAAATAAATGATGTGAGGGATGTGATACTAACCCTTGCATGGTACTTGGTGATAATCCCCAAACCCAACAACTCTGCTTTCCTGTACCAGGTACTGAAAAAATGGAGCTCTGTCTAAATCCCCAACCTATTGTTTTTTGTTTTGTTTTGTTTTTGGCGGAACCGGGATTGAACGCAGGCCCTTGAGTTTGCCAGGGAAGTGATTATTCCACTGAGCCATCTCCCCAGTCCCATCCCCAGTCTACTGTGAGACAGATCTTGCCAAATTGCCCATGATGACCCCAAACTTGTGATCCTCCTGTCTTGGCTTCTTAAGAGCTAGGCCATTTGGTGTTTACAAAACTGAATTGTCTGTGAATCTTTATCTTTCAGACAAATGAACCTCTCTACTTCTTTCAGACAAAATATATATTCCCTAACACACTTCATGAGCTAAAAACCACTATCAGCTGGCTAAATGCAATCAATAGACTAATAGCAATTAAAAAGATTATACAATTATAATGAAAGCAAAAGAATACATTTTCAAACATTCTCAAAGGACAAATATTTATTTTTTTATTTTTTGTACAGGGTCTCACTATGCAGCCCACATTCATAGTGATCCTCCTGCTTTCTGCCTCCCTAGTGCTGGGATTACAGGTGTGTGTCCCCACACCCAGACTCCATCAATGGCTCAGCGCACCTGAAGGCAGGGCTGATGTGGCATGCAGAACCGGAAATCAAACTCTGGCCACTGCGCTTACCTAAGCAAGTGCTTAGTCCACTGAGCTATACTGCCGGCCCTTCAAAGTACAAATATTTAAAACTAGCATGTAATGCCAAGGTTCCATGGAACACAAAAGTAATTAAGTATTAAACTCATCTATTACTTTATTCTCCTTTTGTTCCTTATACTTTATTCTCCTTATACTCTATATAACTAATAAGCTACATAGGATACATAGAGACATTCTGGCTGCATTTGAAAATATCTACTACTAATGACCATGATGTCTTACATTTAGACTGGTCCACATTTAAGAACCCGTACCTTTAGATGCCGAAACACTGGCTGGATTAGCAGCATGACAGGTTATACAGATGTGGAGAGAGCACCGGAAGCCCTTGTTCTGCATGACAGTTGGTGGGTACTTCTGGACACATTCTTCATGATAGAACTTTCCACACAAGGGAAGAAGGCACCTTTTAACATCTTCCCCACTCTGCTTACACACAAAACAGGTATGGATTCCTAGACAGGGGGAAAAGCAACAAATTAACACTAATTCAAATATCTACCAGTGTTTAAACTACAATATGAAAAGATACAGAGGAACTTTGTAACAGGTTCACTAGGTTGGTGACATCTTAATTCAACAAAAAACTTCTATGTATATGTGAGTAAGAGATAAAGAGAAGAGAGACAGCAAGAGCCAGAGAGAGAGAGAGAGAGAGAGAGAGAGAGAGAGAGAGAGAGAGAGAGAGAGAGAAAGACAGATAGACAGACTAGGGACTGAAGCTTGGGAGCACTGAGCAGACATTTCCAGCTTGTCTCTTTTTACTTTCAGGTAACAACTAGATAACTTGCCCAGGCTGGCCAAAAGCTGACAACCTTTCTGCCCCAGCCTCCTAATTAGCTGAGATTATACACATTCAACACCATGTCCAGCCTAATGAACAATCTTCATATCACTATAAGAGGACACACTAGTAACATAAACTTACTGGAATGATACAGCAAGACATATACACATGATCTTCAAAGCATGCTTATCAAAAGAAAAATCTGAACTGGAATCTAATGCAGCTTCCAAATTCAATTACAGGTTTATAAGAAATATGGAAGATAAACAAGAAGGAACTTGAAGGGTATAACCAACCAAATCAAGCAAATAACTATTATTTTAATAATGCCATAAGAAACAGAATGAGAAACATTGCTGCTGTTAAGTGAAGCTTTAAAGACACATAAAGCAATATATAAAGCTTGGGCTTTTATTAAAAATATAATTTGTGGGGGTCAGGAGGATAGCTCAGTACTTCCCTGGCAAGTGCAAGGGACTGAATTCAATCCCTAGTTCCACCAAAAAAACAAAATACAATTTGCAACTAAGCATGGTACCCTGCTGTAATCCCAGCTATGAGATCAAGACCAGGCTGAACTGCATAGTGAAACATGGTCTCAAATAATAAAATGTAGAAGAATTGTGAAAACTCTCCTGAGAATATAAACTGCTGCAGCTTTTAAAAAATAAATTTGTCACGTTGTTAAAACTACCACTAACAGAACATATAGCCATTTTACTCTAAGAATTTTATCTAAGAGAAAAGAAAATGCAGTGTATATAAGTCTACACAGAGACGTAAATGTGCATGACAGCTTTGTTTATAAAAGCCAAAACTGGAAACAAATCAAACCTCCATACACAGATAAAAAGATCAATAACCTATGCAGGAACAAAATGGAATAAACGTTTTTTAATTTGGTGTAACCAGGGATTGAACTCAGGCTTTGCACTTGCCAGGCAAGTACTTAATTCTACTGAGCCATCTCCCTGGCCCAAGAATGAACTATTAACATAAACAACACATGGGTTGAGTCTCAAAGTAATTATACTGTTGTGGTTTTCCATGCACATGTATATACATAGATAACAACTTATGTGTTATAAATACATGCAATTTATCACCTATCAGTTATACCTCAATAAAATCTCATTTTTTAAAGTTAGGGATTGAACTCAGGGTTTGTTTGGTTCTCTATGAAGGAACTATGCCCCTTATGCTTTTAATTAATTAGCCTTTATTTTGAGGGGGGGCCCTTGTTAAATTGCTTCAGCCCCCAGAGTAGCTGGGTGTACAGCTGTGCGCCAACAAGCTGGTTCAAAGAGTTATTTTTAAGGAAGACAATGAAGTACAGATAAAACAATCAACACTGGTTTTTTTTTTTTTTTTTTTTGGTTTTTTATTTTGCAGAACCAGGGACTGAACTTCACCGGCACTTGTGCTTGCCAGGGAAGCGCTTATTTCACTGAGCCATCTCCCTGGCTCCAAAATGTCTAAATATCTGGAGATTTTACAGTTATTTTAATGCTACTGATTTCTTATAATTTTGTGTATTTGTTTTTGGGCTCAAACTCAGGACCCTGTGCTCACCAGGCAGGCGCTTATGCTGCTGAGCTATCTCCGCAGCCCCAAACACTGAGTTTTAAAGGAATCATAATGTTGAGTTAGAAAGATAATTATGTACTGTTTCATTTCATTTATATAAAATTTTAAATCTAACTCTAGATGAACTTGATTCAAGACTATGGCATTATGATAAAGATAATAAGACAAAAATATGAATTTTTGACAGGAAAGATAAAAAGTTTTTAAGACTACAATATTGGAAATATTATCTGATAGACAAGATTTTCTAAATTTCATTATAGGATTAGACAAGACTCTTTTGTGTATCAGGAATCCACTTCTTGGCCCCACACCTGTCAGGCAGGCACTGTGCCATGGAGTTGTACCTGCAGTCCTAGATAGCACTATTTCTTATTCTTTTTTTTTTTTTTTTTAAAAGCATTTGGTTGCTGTAAGGTCTTACTAGGCAGCTTAGATTTGTGGTGATCCTCCCACTTTCAGCCTCCGCAGCACTGGAATTATAAAAGTACACCACTATGCCTGAACTCTGGCCCGGGCAGCCCACACTGAGGGTGGGGCTGGTGTGGCATGTGGTGCCAGGGATCAAACTGTGGTCCCTGCACTTTATCTAAGGAAGTACTTTAGTCCACTGAGCTATCTCATTGGCCCATTATTTCTCTTTTTTTTTGGGGGGGGGGGAGGGGGGAGGGGACATGGATCCAGGGGTTAAACTCATGCCCTTGTTGGGGAAGCACTTATTCCGCTAAGCCATCTCCCTGGCCCCTGGCCCACTATTTCTAATAATGATCAAAAGTTCACCTGTGCAGAAGGCAAAATAATCCCATGAATGCCATCTTCCAGTTTTTGCTCACTCATTGCTGAACATGGCTGCAAGCAAATAAAATAACTCCCCTCACCGAGTGGACTTTAACTCTGTCACAAATCTCTATACACTGGCATAAGATTATGTGTTTTCCACTGGGGTTACACTGAAGCTAAACTCCACCTTGGAGCTATAAACAGCAACTACCTTTCCCCTCAGTCTCCGGAGGGCAAGAAAACAAAACTTTCAGTCTTTCCTTGAGCTTTTTTTTTTTTTTTTGGGCAGAACCAGGGATTGAACTCAGGCCTTTGCACTTGCCAGAGAAGCACTTACTCCACTGAGCCATCTCCCTGTCCCCTACTCTTAAGCTTTAATTCCACGGCACGTTCACATTTTGGTATTCTTTAAATTCCTAAGGATTATCCTTTGTCTGTGCTCTAACATCATTACTTAAATAGTATAGAAATTAATTTCTTTATACTAGTTCTCCTCTTTCCTTACTCCCCTCACCCTGTTAATATACTAAGGATGGAAACCAGGAACTCACACTCAGCTACATTTGCAGTTCCCTTATTTTTTATGATATAGTGTCTGTGAGTCTCAAAATTCCCTATGGTGCGAGCTGGATTTGCTATTCCTCTATCTAACCTGTTGCACTATGTAGTTTTTGCCTCCTTCTGACAAATGCTCAAAATTCCTCGGGCAAATATAAAGGCCTGGTTAGGTGTGATGGTACAAACCTATAAATCCCAGCTCCTGGGAGGCTGAGGAAGAAAGATCACTGAGTTGAGGCCAGCCTGAGTTATAAAGCGAGAGCCTTTCTCAAAAGTAAACTTACTTATTTCATTTTATTTAATGTTTTTGGCAGAACCAGGGCTTCAACTCAGGCCCTTGTGCTTGCCAGGGAAGTACTTACTCCACTAAGCCATCTCCCCAGCCACTCAAAAGTAAATTTAAAAGCTTTTCTAGAGCCAGGCGTGGTGGTGCATGCCTGTAATCCCAGCACTAGGGAGGCTGAGGCAGGAGGATTGTTGTGAGTTCGAGACCAGCCTGAGCTACAAAGTGAGCTTAAGGCCAGCCTGAACTGCACAGTGAGACCCTGTCTCAAAAAAGACAAAAATAAATAAATAAATAAATAAATAAAAAATAAAAGCTTTTCTATACTCCATAATTTCCCCAGTGTATGTGCTATCTGAGCCTACTGACACCTAACTCACTGCAGCTCCACAGATAACTGTCTAGCTCACACTCCAATAGCTCCTTACAAGTGATTATCCCCACAGAGTGTCATTGATTCTTTTTCACACTACAGATGCTTTCTCATTGGGCATCACAGACACTAAAGGTTTCAATGACTTACATGCAATATTAGTGCTTAAATCAGCACATCATGTTGAATGAAGCACATTTTCCTTAACAGTGTATAAAGCTTTACAAGCTCATCTTACATAACCATTCCCTCTCCCTGCCCTCCCATACCAAAAATCAAACTCAGGACCTTCTGCTTGCCAGGCAGGTGTTTGTGCCATTGAGCTACATCACTGGCCAACATTCCCTTTTTTAAAAATGTATTGAGGGGGCTGGGGAGATGGCTCAGTGGAATAAGCACCTACCTAGCAAGCAAAAGTTCAATCCCTGGTTCCACAAAAAAAGTACTTGGTACAGGGTCTTAGCGCGCAGCTTGGGCTTGTAGTGATCCTCCTGTTTTCAGCCTCCCCAGCATTGGGATTACAGGCATGTGCCAGCTCAGCCCATCCCAAGCATATGGCCAGTACAGGATGGAAATCTAGTCCCTGCACTTGCTTAAGCTGGTGCTTAGTTTGCTGAGCTATCTCACTGGCCCAGCATTCTCAATTTCTGCCTCAATGTTTTGATTTTTGAGATAGGGTCTTGTTTTTCGTTCATGTGGTCTTTATCTCATGGCAATCTTCTTGCCCAAGTGCTGCGATTACAGGGGTGACCCACCACACTGGCCTGTTTATACAGTAACTTTTTGAAGCAATCTTTTTCTTTTATTGATAAACATACTGATATATGATACTCAAAGGAAAAATGTACCCATCTTAAATGTATAGTGCATGGACAGCCACGAAGTGAACATGCTCATGCAACAAACATGAGATTAAAAAACAAAAACATTATTAGTAACCAAGAGGCCCTCATAGTTACTCTTTATGCTTGGGAACTAAACTATCTTAAGCTCTATATACATTACCATCTATTAGCATCTACTGGCACCTATTCATCAATTATTTCATACACTTTCAACTAGACTTTGCTTGTGCCTCTGGTCTCCCTGTATAAATTTCAATTTCTCTCAGAAAACAGATGTCCTTCTTCGAAAATTAGCTCAATTTTGCTGACACTGTACTGTTTTTCTCTTAAAACGGTACGGTTATATAGCACAGGCTTGACTCAAACGTGACCTTCTTGCTACTCAAACTGTAAATAAACTAATTCCAATGTAATGTCATTTGTGGTATGTATTAAACTGCTTCTTATTCATTTGATGTGCTTTTCTGAGGGCAGGAATCATATAGCATCCATTTCTATAAGGGAAGGGAATAGTACATAAAGCACGGCCATAAAATAATGTCTCAAATAAATATTTTTCTCCTGCAATAACTGAAACTCAAATTTTCTTTGTAAGAAAACTCAGTTCTGTGTCTTTTACCTGTGCGACACTCATTGCAGATAAATTTTCCTCGTGGCATCTCAGTTAACCCAAGGCACTCCAGATGGAAAGCCCCACAGCACTGAGCCTCACATAATAGCAGCTCACCCACTTTCTCACAGTTCTGTTAAAAGAAAACAGATTCGTCTATAGAAAAAAATATATCCTGAAAAATCCCAAATGAAAGTACCCCTCATGAGTGTAAAGGTTAAGAAGGCTTTACAAAAATCATAAAATCCTACTGAACATTTAAACTAATAACTTAAACTAAATTTATACTAAACTAACATTTAAAACTTACTTCCCACTTTCCAGGTACAAGATCCCTGGCTGTTACAATACCAATTCTAGTGATACAAGGTATAAACAAACAAGCAGAAAAGGAATCAAATAATGATTAGATGAGGTAGAAAAATCTCTAAACAAGTACGTTGGAGATGTTGATCAGGAATATCATCTTAGATTGGGCTATGAAGGACAAGACAGGTATGTGATAAACTGAATGAAGAACAAGTAAGGCAGAAGTACAAAAGTCCATGGCATATTTGAGAACTATAAAGAACGCAACTATCATTAAAGTAAACAAAAGTTATAAATGGCAGAATACAATAGGTAAGGGCCTATTGTTTTAGATTTATTCTAGTTTCAAAGGTATAGCACAGGACAGCTTTACCCAGAAAAGGTGAAATGAAGTTTTCATTGTGAAAAAATATCTCTGGGTGCTACACAGAAAAGCAAATTTAGGAATAAAAAAATCAAGAGCAAAGAGACAAAATCAGAAGGCTACACAGTAGTAGTTTGAGCAAGACATACCGGTCAGGTAAACTTGAGTTACTGTATCAGTTCCAAAAGAAATACTAAGAATATCTAACAACCATAGATAGCTAGGCCTAAGACAAGTTATCATTTAATACAAGGTATTAGAGGGCCAGGGATATAGCTCGTGGGTCAACAACTGCCTAGCAAGCACAAGGTTCTGAATTTGATTCCCAATACCAAAAAAAAAAAAAAAAAAAAGACGAAGAATTAAAAAATGAGTCTTAATTTGTATAAATGTGTTATAAGGTTTATGAAAATTCTGTAAATTCTCAACATCGGCGGCCAGGGAGATGGCTCAGTAGAATAAGCACTTGCCTGATAAATGCAAGGGTCTGAGTTCAATCCCCAGTTCCGCAAAAAAAAAAAAGAAACGTTTCAACATTATTTTCCCCTATACTAAAACCCTGATTTGAAGTCCTACACCACAAAAATGCTACAAATAATGTGTGTGTGTGTGTTGGTGATGGTGTCCTTAGGTACTTACAACTCACCTATGCATACTCCTTATAAACTCCATCTAAAAATTACATATTATACCTCATACAATGTAAATGCTATGTAAATAATTGTTACACTGTATTACTAAGGGATAGCAATCTGTGCATGTTCAATACAGAACCTATCATCACGTAACTTTATTTTTCCAAATATTTTCCATCTATAATTCTTTGAATCCATGGATTTAGAACCTACGAATATCTGGATAAGAACGCTGCCTATACTTATTGTATAAGATAAGAAAGGTCAGAAGTTCTGTTGGAATTAAGAAACCAAAGAAACAGAACAGGTCTTGATCACTTAAAGACAACAATGCTTAAACAAATGAGTAGGACAAGGGGAAGAAAAAAAAAAAAGAATAGAAAATTCTGGGAAGAAAGGCCAGAAAGACAGCCTAAAACTGAGAAGGACCCTAAGGCTTTAACTTGTAGCCTAAAGTATTCTCAAATGTTTAACTCACCCATACCTATTGATAATACCTAAAAACTGAAAAGCATCAAATTATGTATTCTGCTTGTTATGTTAGGAGTGCCAGAGCAACCCATTTGGGATCTCTCCTGTCTTTCAAGAGCTATTTAACACCAGGGTGGTAAGAAAAATTTGCTTCTGGATAGTATATGGTAAATGTATTGAACATTTACTCCCCAATCAATTTTCCAACTTTTTTAAAAAACAGTATAGAAACTAAAGAATAAAAATTTCAAGTGAACTAAATGTTATGGATTAACATTTCATTTGGTGTGGCCATATCATTTATCTTTAAGCAGAGAGACTGAGAATGGAAACTGGAATAAATCAAAACAACATACAGTGGACCTCCATTTATATTTTAGTTGCTTCAACTTAAAAACTAGTATCAAACTTGAATATGCTAACTTTAATAATTTACATATCTAAAGACCATAAAAGAATATATTCAAAGTATCCACTTAGTTGGCAATTCTCAAAATTAAATGCTCTTAAACAGGGTCGGGGAGATTGCTCAGTAGAATAAGCGCTTGCCTGGCCAAGTGCAGGGTCTTGAGCTCAATCCCTGGTCCCACAAAAAAAAAAAAGAAAAGCTCTTAAACAATAATAAAGTCAATTCTTAGAGAAGAAACAGTAACACAATGTTTAAGACTGTAAACCCTGCATAAGTTTAATACAGGCTTTTGTCTATTATAAGAAAGCTACTTAATCTTCCTACAGCTTCAAGTTCTTCAAAGCAGAGCCAGGCGTGGTGGCGCATGCCTGTAATCCCAGCCCTTGGGAGGCTGAGGCAGAAGGATTGTTGTGAGTTCAAGACCAGCCTGAGCTACAAAGTGAGCTTAAGACAAGCCTGAACTGCATACTGAGACCCTGTCTCAAAAAGACAAAAAAAAAAACTTCTTCAAAGCAGCACTCCATGAGATTATTATGATGACTGATTTTAGAGTGCTTAGAATATACATAATGTTGCATGTATTTATTTATATACTTATATTTATATATTTTAATAAGTACGTAATACTTCATGTATATATTAAAAAGCAGCTTTTATTTAATTTTTTAGTGATACCAGAGATTGAACTTGGGACTTTACACTTGATAAGCAGGTTCTTACGCTAATGAACTCTCCTCAGCCCTTACATTTATTACATAAGTGGAAAAGCCAAGAA
The DNA here is from genome assembly GCA_004027165.1 of Ctenomys sociabilis. NCBI lineage: Eukaryota > Metazoa > Chordata > Mammalia > Rodentia > Ctenomyidae > Ctenomys > Ctenomys sociabilis. The sequence continues at coordinate 23,565 of PVKA01012834.1, forward strand.
AAACAAACCAGGATGAACAACAACTCAAAGCTAAAATAGCCATAAAAAATATTTAGAGGGGCTGGGGAGATGGCTCAGTGGAATAAGCGCTTCCCTGGCAAGTACAAGGGCCTGAGTTCAAAACCCAGTTCTGCCACAAAAAAAAAAAAAAGTTTAGAAACCTAAAGATTGTCATACTGGGCAAGAAAATAATGTAAAAATATATACACATCTCTCACCTCAGACCTGTTGGGTATACATAAAAGGAAAAGTGATTCATCAATACTAAATTTTTTCTTTTTTACTGAAAAGAATAGTTATAAGCTTAAAGTAACTCCACTGGAACCATCCAGAAGCAAATTTTTCTAACCACCCTGATCTTAATAAGAGGCAGGTCTTCTGCTTAAAGATAAGCATGCAATGAAGAAATAAGAAAGACCTTGTACCTGACAAACATTCTCCTTGAGTGCAGCTCCTCCGCCTCGTTCACCCTGCATTTTTTTAGAAGACATCCCAGCATCATGCTCCATGCCCTCTTCAACATTCTCCTTCGGGCTTGCAACTGTCCTGTGAGTCATCAGTTCGCCCTTGCAGAGAAAAAAAATGTCCCCCATCTGCATTATTGATGTCTCCATGTGACCCCCTCCCTCTGGGCTGCTATTGTCTAGCCATTAAGCACTTACAGATGTTCAGCCAATCACGCGGGCGGACTGCATGCAATGTTAGTTCTAACCCTGCTGTGATTGGGCGGGTAGTGGGCGCCTCATGCCCTGCCACTAACTGCTCTGAGGCTGTTCCACTGGAACTTTTTGAGTTGTTCCACTTAAAGGTTTCACTAAGGAAGAGAAAACATTCTTAAGTTTATTTGATAATTTATATGTCCTTCCAAGATCAGTGTTTCCTAAATAATGCCTTCCTTGGGCATTCTATTCCAACTGTCCTGGAAAGAAATACTTATCATTATAATGTGTGATGCTGTTCTGATTGATTCTAATTCTCTTTTTCCCTAACTCTATTTAACCTGAGTTAGAAAGTGAGATACAGCATCAATGACTGAACTGCATTGAGGTACTACATAAAAATGATTTTAAATTTTTCTTAAAAGATGCTGCTTAGGGGCAGCGGAGATGGCTCAGTGGAATAAGTGCTTCTCTGACAAGCACAAGGGCCTGAATTTAATCTCTAGTTCTGCCAAAAAAAAAAAAAAAAAAAAAAAAAAAAAAAAAAAAAAAAAAAAAAAAAAAAAAAAAAAAATGCTGTTTATATAGTCTAAAGTTAATCCATTGATGGTCAAAAATAAGCAAGTCAATTTTCTTCTAATTGGAGTGATTTTAACTTTTAAAGGGTATTATCTAACTTTAGGCATCCTCTTAAGTCCATTCAGAACATATGGCTACTTGATATTGTGCTCTTTGGTTTAAGAACAAGTTTACTACTAACAATTATACATTACACTTGATACCTAGTGCCTAGGTGATATAGGATGTGATCTTTTTAAAAGGCCATAACCACAGCTGCAATATGTGACTTATTAGGATCAGGATCTTCTATTTGAGGAATTTTATAGCTATCAGCCATTTCAATAGAACACTATTCATAAGTAAATACAAGGGAGAGGGTCATGGCCTCTACAAGTAGCTTGTCTTTGAAAGGTCAAAAGATCAGGAACTGAGTGATACCTCTGAGCCTAGAGTCGCTTTTGATGAGTCATCAGTTTTCACTTTTTTACACTGCACCTTGGGTGTAATATGTCTCTGTCGTTTTCGTTTCCTTGGCTTGTCAAACATCTTGGTTGTGCCTATGAGAGGAAAACAACTGTTACCTAACAATTAAGTCACACATATATCCAAAAACTCCTATCTTTAAATAACAGGATCTCAGAGTAAGGGTATACTAATTTTACTACTCCTGCTACTATTACTGTGGTTTTTTTAAGACAGGATCTCAGTCTGTAATTCAAGCTGGCCTTAACCTCACTATATAGCCCAGGGTGTCCTCCAAATACTAACATTCCTCTTGCCTCAGCCTCCTAAGTGCTGGGATTACAGGTCTGTGCCATCCTACGTGCTGGTATGCTAGGGTTTTTCGTTCTCTGTTTTTTGTATTTTAGAGAAAGGTCTACAGGATGTACAGGATCTCACCACTAGATTGGAATCTTAGTGATACTCCTATTAACAGGCTCCGAGGGTATTCCTCCAGTCTCATTGGCCCTCTCAGTTCCCCCTGGGGCAGGGGCAGGACTTGCACCTCAGGCCCAGGAACCCCAACCCCCACCCCCACCCCTGCTTGCAGGCCCTTTAATCCATTGAGCTATTTGGCAGCCCTATGTTAGTTTTTAAACTCACTTAAGGCTGGGGACATAGCTCAGTAGAATGAGAACCTGCCTGGCAAGCGCAGGGTCCTGAGTTCAATCCCTGGTACTGCAAAAAAAACCCACCACCACAACAAAAAAATATCATTTAAATTCTCTTATCTTGGGGCCAGGGAGATGGCTCAGTAGAAAAAGCGCTTCCCTGGCAAGCACAAGGGCCTGGGATCAATCTCCAGTTCCATCAAAAAAAAAAAAAAAAAAAGCAACAACAAAAAACACTTTTCATGAGTGGGGAGAGGCCTACCCATTTCCTCACAAATAGTTGAGGAATTAATCATATAGCTCTGCCTCACACATTAAATAGGAAATATAGAGATTACCAAAGCCATTTCATTTCATAAGATTAAAATGACACAACACTTTCTTTTTGATAAAGGATCTGAATAATCTACCAATGGAGAGAAAATGTGTGTTTACTAGTCAGGAAAAGATATCCCTAAATGCTAAGGTGAGAGACCATCAATTATATCACTGTATAGTCACCTGACCCCAAAAAGTCAATTCAAGGCCAGACTGAACGGCACGGTAAAACCTTGTCTCAAAAAGACACATTTAAACAAACAATTATTGTATCACTTTATGATTTAAGGATCAATTAATATGGAAAAAGCGAAGATTTGGTTTATGGAGGAGCAGGGGTAAATTCTTCAATACATTTAGTTGCTTGAATTTATCCAATGGTAACAGGTTCTCAAATATCCAACAGTATGACATTGTCTGACAAGTTCAGAAAAAGAAACGCTAGTCCAAGGGGCCGGGGAGATAGCTCAGTAGAATAAGAGCTTGCCTGGCAAGCACAAGGGTCTGACTTCAATCCCCGGTTCTGCAAAAAAAAAAAAAAAAAAAAAAGAAAGAAAGAAAGAAACGCTAGTCCAGTGATGGCGAACCTATTTCTATCACTGAAAGCTCTAAAATGTTCTTCACTATTCTAGTCACCTTCTCAGTTCCAGGACATATTTTAACTCCTTGCTACAGAGACATCACGAGGAACCCAGAAGTGCTTCATAAGTGTTCCACCATTTATATTTTTGATAGGATCTAGCTAAATAGTTTTAGGCTGGACTTGAATTCACTATGTAGCTCAAGCTGGCTGTTCAAACTCCAGCAATCTTCCTGCCTCAGGCTTGTAAGTGCTGGGATTACAAATGCCACCATGCTTGGCTTACTTGTACATAAAAAAAAAAAAAGTTTACATATAAAATTTGATTCTTTGAAGTTTTTTGACATAGGGATCTTACTGTGTGATTCAGTCTTTTTTTTTTTTTTTGAGACAGTGTCAATCATGTCTCGGTGTGCCCCAAGGGCAGGGCTGGCATGGCAGGCCCAGGGAGTGAACCCCCAGACCCTGCTTGCAGGTTCTTCAATCCGCTGAGCAAATTTATTTGGCCATTCCTACTTTTGTTTTTTTTTTCTCTGCTACTTGGGAATGAACTCAGGGCTTCATGCTTGCTAAGTATATAACCTAACATGAATTATATTCCCAGCCCATGAGATAATATTTAGGAGCTGGAACTGTTAGATGATATTTAAAAAGGAAAGGTTCATTTGGAAGGTTTTTACAAAAGAACAAATGTATAAGAGGTGATAATATTTCAGAAGTAGTATACTGTAAAAGCAAGCAAGCAAACTGACTAACCAATGGTTTTATAATTGCCTGCATGGTTATAACTAACATGTTACTAGAAAATTTCACAATCCATGATAAAAGTATGTATCTAAAACCAATGAAATATAATCTTCTAATTTTTTGATGGAAGACTGGATCTTGTGAAATGCTTTTAAATCTAGATATGGCTAGATGGCTCAGTGGAATAAGTGCTTCCTTGGCAAGCGCAAGGACCTGAGTTCAATTCCCAGTTCCGCCAAAAAAAAAAATCTAGATATTTGAACAATGACATCAATCAATAAATAGTAGTTGCACAAAAATTATCAAAATGGTACAAAGAAGTACCATGGAGAAAATGCTGGGTACATAAACTGGTGGTTGGCAATGAATTTGGTTTAGTTTTTCAATGCTACTACTTTGGTTCATCTTGTCTCTACTTTAAAACAGAAACAGTATAGATATGTTAACTCTTTATAATGCTTTAACTCTTCTGATGAATCAGAAGCAATACTTCCACCAAAAACCCTGGTTGAGTAGATAATCTATGAATATCCTACACGCTATAGAATGAAGAGCTATTCATCCTTCTGATGACAAAAACATTAATAAGTAGAGTTATAAGAGATAGCATCCAATTTCTTTTTTTGTAAATATCCATCCCTCTATCCATCTATCATCTGGTACAGGGTCTCACTATCACAGCTTAGACTTGTAGTTATCCTCTTGTCTCAGCTGCCCAGGTGGGGATTACAGGTATGTACCATCCATGCCTGGTTTCGGGGCCAGCCAGCCTGCAGTACCAGGGATCAAACTCAGGTCCTCGCACTTGCCAGGCAGACACTTGGACCACCGAGCTATCTCCCCGGCCCTAGCTTCCAATTTCTTACGGAAGACTCTTAATCCCTTATGAGACAACCAAAATAGGATAGGCTCAATAGATGCTTTTTTCAAGCTTATGCCAACTGGCCAATAGTTATATACCTGATAAAAGAAACTAGAAAACTATGAAAGATTAACATAGGTTATTATTTATGACTTCTCCAATGAAAGTCAAGAAATCAATGATAGTCTGAAAATTGAGACTTACAATGAAATTAAGTAGCTTTTTTTTAATTGTTCCAAATATTTTCTTACTCAGATATAATTGTAACTTCATTTAACAGCATAAAAATAAGAGACCCAAAAATTTTCTAATGTACATAGGTTTAAAACCCATATTTTGGAAAAACCAGTCTCAAGATTTCACTTCTGATTCTATATATTTGGTATCAATAATACTCACCAGGGCCAGGGAGATGGCTAAGTGGAATAAGTGCTTCCCTGGCAAGCGCAAGGGTCTGAGAGTTCAACCCCTGGTTCTGCCAAAAAAAAAACAACTCACCTCCACGAAAATCTTTCAAATGAGATGCAGCACATGATTCAGTAATGCCATTCTCCAAATGACCACCTTCATAACACTAGAAGTAAAAAAAAGCAGCATGTTTTACCAACAAAAGGAAAAAAAAAAAAAAAAAAAAACCTGTACATTCAAATCTGAATTCTCTACTGCCATTAAATACATTCTAGGGTTAGGGATATAGCTCAGAAGTATAAGTGCCTGCCTGACAAATGCAAGGTCCCAAGTTCAATACACAGTACCACAAAAAAAAAATTCTAGCCACATTTGGAAATTCAAAAAATAATATAGTAATAGGAAAGGCTTGTACATAAATTTTAAGGGCAAGACTTCCTTAAAAGAGAAAAGGAAGCAGGCTGTGGTTGTAATTCAGTGGTAGAGTACTTGCCTACCATATACAAGGCCCTTGGTTTAATCTCAGTACTGCAAAAAAATTTAAGAAGAATGGGCCACCCACAATTCTCATATATAATATAAAGCAGATACAAAATGTTGTCTGTCCTACATTCCTGGGAAAAGGAGAGGAATATGTACCAAGAGATAGAACAAGTTCAGTTCTATTCTACCCTATACTCCTTAAAATTCACCTTCCTTCCTACAATTTTACTTACAACCATTAGATTTGACACATATTTACTTGATGAACACTAAATATTATTACACAGCTCTGAAGCACAGAACATCTTTATACCTGGTTTCAGATAAATCTAAAGTAACATTAAAACTCAAAGTCAAGAATTTAAACATTTTATTTACCCACTACTGTTTGTATGATTTTATTCTAAAAAAATTAACCTTACCTACAAGAATGTTATTCTAATTAAAATGTCAATATGCTAGATACCATTCTTAGAGAGTTTACAAAGTTTAGCCAGCATAAGTCACACCTGTAAATTTTTGAGTACTGATTAAAATATAGAAATAATCGTGAAGCCGGGCGTGGTGGCGCATGCCCATAATCCCAGCACTGGGATGGGGTTGGGGGGCGCTGAGGCAGGAGGACTGTTGTGAGATCAAGACCAGCCTGAACTACATAGCAAGACCCTGTTCAACAAAATAAAAGCAAACAGTGAAACCCAGAAATACAAAATAAAAACACTAAGGAACAACTAACAAAAAAGAAAACTTAAGTTCATAATTGGTAAAAATTTCTAGAGTGAGATATAAAAAATATCAATCAATAATGTAAATAAATTTACATCTAAACTTTTCTTATAGGGCTGGGGACATGGCTCAATGGAATAAACGCTGCCCTGGCAAGCACAAGGGCCTGATTTCAATCCCCAGTTCCAAGAAACAAAAAAAAATTCTTATTAAAACACACTGCTAAGAAAATAACAGTAATGCCTCAGGTTGGGGAAAAAAAGTATTTATAGTACTGTATCTGAACCATACTAGGGAAAGCATGGAATCTGAGTATATATAAAGCACCAATTTAAAAAACAAAAACCAGGCCGGGGAGATGGCTCAACTGGGCCGGGGAGATGGCTCAGTAGAATAAGTGCTTCCCTGGCAAGCACAAGGGCCTGAGTTCAATCACTGGTTCCACACACAAAAAAAATAAAAATAAAAAACAAAAACCAACTGATCTCAGAAGGTTAATAGTCCTGCCTAGGACCTGGAAGGCTGATGTAGGAAGATACCTGCTTGGCACACATATTAAGTTCCAGGCTATCCTATACCACATGGAAAGACCCTTTCTCAAAAAAAGAAAACAGCCAGGTTAAGCAGGACGATCACTGTGAGTCCCAGGCCCTCTTGGGCTACATAAGTGAGTTCAGGTCCAGCTTGCACTATACAGTGAGACCTGGTTCCAAAAACAAAAAACCTAAAACCTATCCATAAAAAAGAAATGGACAGTTTACAGATGCCAAGAGACTCAACATGAATAATCATGATGACTAGAAAATTAATTATGAAATGTTAATACTTAGGGAACAAGAACTAAGACATGTAATGCATATATACCAATTCCCCCACAAAAGGTTATCATGATATATAGTAAAAATGTACTAATAAAAAGAAAATAAAATTTAATACAGATCAGTGGCAAAACCAGTGAAAAAAAGGAAGATTTTACCTCGTAGGTGGAATGTGTATCACTATTATATACCCAAAGGAATTAGTCAATATACAATGGTAACACCTGCATACCTGTGTTTATATGGCATAAATCATAACACCAAATACAGAAATGCAGAATCAGCCTAGGCACCTTTCAAAAGATCAATAGATACAGAAAATGTGGTATATACATACATATAGAGAACTAAGCCGGGCATGGTGGTACATGCCTGTAATCCCAGCACTCGGGAGGCTGAGGCAGGAGGATTGTTGTGAGTTCGAGACCAGCCTGAGCTACAAAGTGAGCTTAAGGCCAGCTTGAACTGCATAGTGAAACCCTGTCTCATAAAGACCAAAAAAAAAAAAAAAAAGAGAGAGAGAGAGAACTATTGTTCTGCCATTAAATAGAACAAAATGGTATTATTTGCAGGAAAACAGGTGGAACTGGAGATAATGTTAAACACAATAAGCCATCTCTCCAAGTATTGTATATTTTCCTTAATATGCAAACTCTTCTAAAAAGTAGCTTGTGCATGGTGGCCACAGCTATAATCCCAGCGCTTGAGACTGAAGTAGGAGGAATACTATGAGTTCAAGGCCAGCCTGGGCTACACAGTGACACCCTGAAATCCTTGATCACCCCTCACACACAACCCAAAAGAGGCAGACATGTTGAATAGAAGCAGCTGTAAAACAAGAAAAACCAATATTGATGTCTAAGAACACACAAAACTCATCACCAGTAACAGAAGAGAGATGGCTGACAAATATCACAGGAAGTTCTGGGTGATAGTAAAAGATTGTCCCTAGCTTAGATGGTAATAATGGATTTTATACAACTGTCTCATACCATCAAACAGAACAATTAAGACAATAACAATAGAACTATACATGTATGTTTGGCCCATTAGGAAGCTTGAACGGCTCATGGTACAAGTAGACTATCTCACATGGCACAGTCATGAATATACTATCAGGAATATAGAATATGTTAAGATGTGTAACTTTGCATGATTGCGCACACCCATAAATCCAGCATTCTGGGAGGCTGAAGCAGAAGTATCTCAATTTTTTTTTGTTTGTTTTTGTGGAACTGGGGATTGAACTCAGGCCTTTGTGCTTGCCAGGCAAACGCTTATTCTACTGAGGCATCTCCACAGCCCGAAACCTTTTTTGTTTTTGTTTTGTTTTGTATTTAGCAGAGGTTCTAGAGGGTGTACACAGGGTCTCACTATGTAGATCTTATGCATCCTGATCATCCTGTTTACAGCCTCCCAAGTGATGGGATTACAGGTATGCACCACCATGCCCAGTTTCAATCACCATGTCAGCACACCTCAGTAGTGGGGCCAGCATGGCAGGCCCAGGTGGGGATCGAACTCCTGACCTCAGCTCAATTTTTTTTTTTTTTTGGTGGAACCAGAAATTGAACTCAGGCCCTTGTGCTTGCCAGGGAAGCCCTTATTCCACTGAGCCATCTCCCTGGCCCCTCAATATTTTAAATTTATTGATTAATTAATTAATTTGGTATAGGGTCTCACTAGACAGCTCACATTCATAGTGATCTTCCTATCTCAGCCTCCCCAGTACCAAGATTCCAGGTGTGCGCCACAACTCCCAGATTCAGTGCCAGCAAAGCATGTGGTAGGGGCCTCAAACCTGGGTCCTTGCATTTCCAGGCAGGTACTTAGACCACTGAGGATCTCAGTAAGTTAATACGCCCTGCACCCGGGCACATTGAGGCAGCAAATGACACTGGGAATGGTGGCCCACACCTGTAATCCCAGCTCTTGGGAGGCTGTGAACAGATCACTACAAGTCCAATGTAGTAGTGAGACCCCTGAACACCCGACAGACCCTTCCCTAAATATACAAAAAAAAAAAAATTTAATTTGCAGAAAAAATTCTAAACAAATGTGTGTGTAACATGAGTGCGTGTGTATGGATGGATAGCATTTTCTTTTTCTTTTCTTTTTTGAGACAGCCTAGTGTAGATCCAGAAAATAGGCATGTGCAAGCATGCAAGATCACTTAGTAGTAATTTAAAAGTACAAGTTTTAAGACTGCCCTGAGGACAATAAAAGAAATAATGTTGATTTTTTTAACAGGTAAAAACCACAAATTTTACAATTACGTCAAATCAAACAGGTAGGGAGGCTGAGGCAGGAGGATTGTTGTGAGTTCGAGACCAGCCTGAGCTACAAAGTGAGCTTAAGTCCAGCCTGAATCACAAAAAATAGATCCTGGCTCAATCAAACATGTAGGCTGGAGATAGTTCGGTAGTCTAAGCTACTGCCTGGCAAGTAAAAGGACTTGGAGTTTGATCCCTGTACTGCATGCCAGGCCAGCCCTGGAACCCCAGGCACCCTGTGCCAGTCACAGTTGGGCATATCTGTAATCTCAGTGCTGGGGAGGCTGAGACAGGAAGATCACTGTAAGTCTGAGCTGTGTACTGAGTCCTTGTTTCAGATAGATAAATATCTAACAAAAACAAAAGCCAAGCCAGGCACAGTATTGCAGACCTGTAATCCCAACAATCACTGAAGGATATTTAATGACTTAAATGAGATCCTGGCTCAAAATAAAAATAGCCAGGCTAGGTCCACACACCTGTAATCCCAGCACTAGAAAAATCAAGACAGAGGAGGAGTGCCACAAGTTGAATGCCAGCCTGGGCTACTTATTGAGTTCAAGGACAGCCTGAACTATATAGTGAGACCTGTCTCAAAATATAAAACAATGGAGCTGAGGAGGTGGCTCAGTAGAAGAAGCACTTGCCTGGCAAGTGCAAGGCCCTGAGTTCAATCTCTGCCCCCCCCCACCACCAAATAAAACAAAACAAAAAATAACAATTTGAAAAATTAGTGTGAAGATATAATATCTAGTCTGGGGAGGGGGGGCCCACCAGGCCATAAAACAAACAAAACTAGGTGTTCTTTTAAAATAGGATTATAGGACAGAAGTTTTGAGAGCTAAGAAAGGATGAAAGTCAAAAAATTCTAAATATGATTTGATTACAGCCTACATTTGCTTTTTTTAAACAAAGTTTTTAGGTGCTGGGGAGATAGCTAAGTAGAACAAGCACTTTCCTGGCAAGCGCAAGGGCCTGAGTTCAATCCCTGGTTCTGCCAAAAAAAATAAATTTAATAGGAAATTTTTATTCTACAACTGATTTGATGACCTTTACATCATGTTATTCTTCACACATCAAAGGAATACAATGCCAAGAATCAATATCCAGCCATCATCCACTGTAGAATTTTCTGTTCCTGTCTAATGTTTGATGCTTTTTTTCTTTTTTTTTGAAACAGGGTCTCAGTATGCAGTTCAGTCTACCCTGAAGATTACTTTGTAGCCCATACTAGGCTCAAATTTGCAACAGATCCTCCTGCCTCAGCCTCTGTCCTGAATGCCTGGCCTTAATGATGCTTTCTTGACAGACAAAAAACAAGAATTTGTACATACTCAGAAACGTAAATACTTATGCTGGAATCATAACAAAGGTAGGTTTTCCAAGTGTTACACAAACAAGATAATAGAATAATAGTAAACTAATCTTTTAAGAGATTAGAGATACGCTGCAGTTAGTTAAGTGGTTTTGAGCACAGAACAAAAATTATCACAAACAAAAATTTTGTTCAACTTTGAAACTGTTAAAAAATTTGAGTTGTTTTTTTTTTTTTTGGTTTGGTTTTTTTTTTTTTTTTTTTTTTTTGGCGGTACCAGTGATCAAACTTAGGACCTTGTACTAGCTTGTTAAGCAGGCACTTATCCCACTGAGCTACCCTGGCCCCGAACAAGCAGAAACTACGATACAAGAGTATTTGTTTTTTGGGTAATTTTTGAGGTGAGGGAGGCAGATCAGCCCACCCAAGGATGGGGCTTGTGTAGAATGTGGTGCAAGGAATCCCCCCACGTGCATTAAGCTTGACTAAGAGGGTGTTTTTAGAGCACTGAGCGATCTGCCCAGCCCAAATTTTTCTTTTTTCAAAAGAAAAAATATAAAGCTAGTTTATACACATGGCCATTCAACTGCAAAAGTCTTTTAACACAGGCTTTCTTAGATTGATCCTTTACGCTCCTGACACTGTAATTTCTATTGTACAGTAGTCCCTCCCTTATACATAAGGAATAATTTCAAGACCTCCAAATAAAGGTTAAAAGTATGGGTAGTACTGAAGAGTACATAATGTTCTATTTTGCCTTATACATACACACACCAATAAGGAGGTTCAATTAATTAATTTATTTTTGGGGGCAGAAACAGGAGTTCAACTCAGGCCTTTGCGATTGCCAGGGAAGCGCTTACTCCACGGAGTCAGCTCCCTGGCCCAAGATTTAATTTATAAAATAGGCAGAATTACATACTAACAATAACTAGAGGGCTGGTGACATAGCTCAGCAGGACTAAGAATCTACTCAGGCAAGCCCACCACAGAGACCACACATGCCTATAATCCCAGTGATAGGGAGACTGAAAGGGGAATCATAAAAGGTCGAGCTGCACAGTGAGACCCTTTACCAAATACATTAAAAAAAAAAAAAAAAGGTAGAACACTTATACTGTAACGAACGTTACTTGTGTGAATGTGGTTTCTCTTAAAATATGTTATTGTGGGGCCAGGGAGATGGCTCAGTAGAATAAGCACTTGCCTGGCAAGTGCAAGGGCCTGAGTTCAATCCCCAGTTCTGCAGGGAAAAAAAAAAATCTTACTGTACTATAATCACCAAATATAATCTTTTTTTGCATGTTTTATGCCTTGATGCCTCCTTTGTCCTTTTATCAATATAAACTGTATTGGACATCTTCTATAAAAGCTTGATTTTTGGGGTCAGGAGATGGCTCAGTGGAAAAAGGGCTTCCCTGGCAAGCACAAGGGACTGAGTTCAATCTCCGGTTCCACCAAAAAAAAAAAAAAAAACCTTGATTTCATCACAACTGAAAACTTATTTTTGAGACTGGGCATGGTGGCACACAACCTATAATCCCAGCTCTTGGGAGGCTGTAAGCAGGCAGATCAGGATGAGTCTGATCTAGTAGTAAGACCCTGAAGACTGTGTGCCCCTTCCCTAAAACACAAAAAAAGAAAAACTTATTTGAGATGGTATCCGTCCTCAACTTCAGAAATGTGGCAGGAGCTTCTTCATCAACAGACATTGACAGCTTCAAAATTTTTAGATTACTCAGCCCAAACCTTTTCTTGAATCTGTTTAACCATCCTTTACTTGAAATAAATGGGTTGGCTTGGTGTCAACTTGTTTCAGGGCACCCCTTATTGAAGTATTCAGAGGTCCAATACTTTTTCATGCAGTACTTTGCCATGAACTATACTGTGTTTTCTGTTTATTTCTTTTACTCACAAATTAATGTCTTTTCTATCTCACCTAAGTATCTATCATCCACCACACACTGTGGCCATAACTTCTATACTTTGAAGTGCTGACAACAAAATTGGGGCTGGGGAGATGGCCCAGTAGAATAAGCCCTTGCCTGGCAAGCGCAAGAGCCTGAATTCAATCCCTGGTTCCATGGGGGTGGGGGGTGTTTAGCATGAATTTCTATTTTCTCCACAGGTTCATAAATACATCAGCATCACTTTTTTTTTTTCTTATTAAGAATTTTCATTTTTTTACTTAAAACATTCTGTAGCTTCTTTTTGGCAAACCCAAAAATTTCCAGGATCAATTTTTGGGCTCTAGGGCCATTACTAAATAAAATTATACAATAACTTGAAAACAAACCTAAAAAAACACCATGCTATGACAGGTGATCTAATAACCTAAACAGCTATGTGATAACAAACAGGTGGACAGCATATACAATCTGGATAGGCTACACAAAGAGATGATTCACATCCAGAGTGGAAAAGGGGAATAATCTGAGACTTTACCATACTACTCCAAAACACACACAATATTTATGTGAAACTGTGGAAAGTGAAACCCAGAACAAAGGAGGACATAAATCTTTTATGAATTATTACTGAAAAGATTACTTTAAACCTTGTGCTTCCTGGGTTTAACTCTATTGTCAAACTGTCAAAATAACATACCTTTTTAGAAAAGCCAATGTCCCCCTTCTTGGGCATAAATCCAGGGTCTAAATCATTGGATTCAAGAAGTTTCTTTGTTGGTTTCCTTTGGCGTTTACTTTCATAGTTTCCTGAAATGCATACATCTTTTCATCAGGTGACTTAGAAGCTGATACAAGGTAATTCTGAATTCTACCACAAGCCACAGATTATTTGGATTTGCCTCATCATTTTATGTGGAGGGACAAGATTTATTTAGAAATAAATAAATTTATTTTAAATTTATTTAAAAATATTTATTTTATTTTATTTTAAAATATTTTAAAATAAATATTTAAGTAATATTTAAAATATAACTTAAAATAAAACCAGTAAATAAATTTTAAGACATAATCTAACATGAGGATGTTCTGCATGCTGACTTTTTTTTTAAAATCACATGATAATCAAGGAAAAAGGCTAAACCACATTTTTTTAGGAATAAGGACAAAAGAAGTGATGGGAAAACCTGGATTCTGGCCATATGTGGACCACAGTTACAACTTTTGCCTTATCACTAGGTAAGTGTAAGTTTCATAAATAAATAAGACAACTACTTTAGAGACTGTTAATAGAATTACATAAAGTAGCTTAATAGCAGCTGGGAATACAACTCAGTGGCACAAGTGCCTACACATCCAGCACAAAGTCCTGAGTTTGATCCCCAGTACCAAAAGAGAAAAAAAAGGGCAGGAGATGAACTCAGTGATAGGGTACCCAAAAATAGAATTCATTCCTTTCCTTCACTGACTAAAATATTCAACTGTCAAAATGTTAATGAGAAAATTTAGCTTGAACTCTACTATGTGACACATATGTAAATAAACAACGATAAAGAGAAACAGGTAGTAATAACTTCTAGGGAATATTTATTAACTGCTTATTATTATAATCCATTTAAATTAATAGCACCGTATCTTACTGCATTATAATACCCATTTTACAAGTAAGGAAACAAATTCAGAAGTTATTCAACTTCTCAGGTTGAATAGAGATTGGAGGAGTTAGTATCTGAAACACAGGTTTCAAGTGGTTATTATAGTAGTGTGTACTGCTGCTCTACAAATTCTGTTATCTTTGGTTGTTGATTCACGTGGGGGCTGATCAAAAATCATGAAAGTAGCAATACAGAGAGATGGCTCTGTGGAATAATCACTTCCCTGCCAAGCACAAGGGCCTGAGTTCAATCCTGGTTTCACCAAAAAAAAAAAAAAAAAAAGAAAGAAAGAAAGTAGCAATATAGCAAGAAGGGTAGTTCTTAACAAAACATGTTTTTGAAAGTCTATGACAAATTTACTCATGGTAAATATTACCAAATGAGTGACCTGCTCTCTAAATATTAAGCTATATATCCAAATATACTACAAATCTCTTGCAGTCTCCAATTGTATCTACTGAGAACCCATCCCCACCTTACCTGGTGTTTTAACAATCAAATCTTCAGACTCAAGGACAGGCCTCGGAGAAACTTCTGGAGCCATAGGCACAGACAGGGTTAACTGTGGTAACTCAGCATGACCAACTCCAAGTTCTGACTGACTCAAAGGGCCCTCCAAAAATGGAGCCTCCCTTTCAAGAACTGGAGGCTCTTCTTTGGTTGAAATCAAAGAATTCTCATCCACCTGTTTGTTCTGAGTACTAGATTGACAGCGGGACAGAAGGCGTTCCTCTTCACAGCGGGAACTTACCTAAGAATGAAGAGGATAAATAGAATTCCCCAGCAAAAATTGTTGTTAACTTGATAAAAATAATGCACTCAAAAAGCAATGAGGCTGGGTGTGGTGGCACACATCCATAATCCTAGCACCTGGGAGGCTGAGGCAGCAGGATCACTGCAAGTTTGAGGCCTGCCTGGGTTACAAAATGAGTTTAAGACAGATCTAAAATACATAGTGAAATCCTGTCTCACAAAGACAAAAAAAGGAAATGAAATTCAGACAGGTTACAACATGGGTGAACCTTAATGACACTGCACTAAAGTAAAAAGCCAAACACAAAATTGTAAGTACTTCATGATTTCCCTACTATGTATCTTCAAGGAAAAAAGTCATAGAAAGAAAACATAACCATGGTTGCCAGGGGGTTAAGTTTCTCTATTAGTTACTGAGTGCTGGGTTTCACTGGTAAGATAGAAAAATGTTTGTGCTACAATTATTTAGACAGTATCACCTGCTTGTATCTTATTATACCCCAGAGTAACTATTCAGAAGATAACAACATGCAATTATTAATTATTGTTATTCTCCTATTATATTGTTTTGAAATTCTAGTGAGGAGGGCCAGCCAAATAGCTCAGTGGATTTTTTTTTTTTATCTTTCTGAGACAGGGTCTCACTATGCAGTTCAGGCTGGCCTTAAACTCACTTTGTAGCTCAGGCTGGTCTCAAATTTACAACAATCCTCCTGCCTCAGCCTCCTAAGTGCTGGGATTACAGGCATGCACTCTCATGCCGGGCAGCTCAGTGGTTTAAAGCCCATGCTTAGGCAGATGCAGTGGCCAAGTGTTTGATCCCCAGCACACCATGCTGCCAACCAACAGGGTGCACAGGGATATCGATTAAGAGTAGGCATGGTGGTAGAAGCCTGTAATCCCAGTTTGTTGGGAGGCTGAACACAGGCGGATCATTATAGGGATTTTTTTTTTTTTTTTTTTGCAGAACCATGTATTGAACTCAGGCCCTTGCACTTGCCAGGAAAGTGCTTATTCTACTGAGCCATTTCCCTTGCCACAATAGGGATTTTTTAAATAATTAAAAAGCCAAATGCTGGGGAGATAGCTCAGTATAATAAGTACCTGCCTGGCTGGGCATGGTGGTGCGTGCCTGTAATCCCAGCACTCCGGAGGCTGAGGCAAGAGGATTGCTGTGAGTTGGAGACCAGCCTGAGCTACAAAGTGAGCTTAAGGCCAGCCTGAACTGCATAGTGAGACCGTCTCAAAAAGACAAAATAAATAAATAAATAAAAATAAAAATAATAATAATAAGTACCTGCCTGGTAAGTGCAAGAGCCTGAGTTCAATCCCCAGTACCACAAAATAAACTAATTAATTAATTAATTAATTAATTAATGTAAAAAGACATGAAGAGGGCTGGTGAGAGAGATAGCTCTGCAGACGAAGCACCCGTTTAGGCAAGATCAGGGACTATACCCAACCCCAGGCATGCTAAGCCCACCCTGAGACTGGGCATGGTAACTGGGCACGCCTGTAATCCCAGCATAGAGAAGGCTGAAAATAGGAGGATCACTACAAGTCCAAACTGCTTAATGAGACCCTGTACTAAATATATTAAGCACATCTAAAAAAAAAAAAAAGTTTGGGGGACTACCTGCTCAGGTTCCCCACCTGTCCCTCTCTCAGACAGAAGCTTTCTCTCTCTCAATAAATATATTCTGGGGGGCTGGGAAGATGACTTCCCCGGCAAGTGCAAGGGCCTGAGTTCAATCCTGGGTTCTGCCAAAATATATAAACATATAAATATATTCTGCTCATAAAAATAAAAGTTTAATAGCTAAAAGTAAAACAGATAAAAAATTTGAAAGTCCTTCTACTGAATCCCTTAATGTAATTACTGACATGGGTAAAGATCTTTAATGGGCTTCTTTTTATAAAAGCATCACAGAAATGCCTGCTGGTGAACTTCTGAAGCCAAAGTAGTTACACATACACTGGTGCTTGATTAAAAGAGGTAATAAATAACTTCAAGAGAAGAATATTATACCACGTATAGTGACATATACTTATACTCCCACCTACTATGGAGACTAAAGCAGGAGGATCACCAGCTCAAGCTCAGCCTAGGCAATTCAGCAAGACCATTTTTTCAAAAATAAAACTAACTCTTTTCCTCCCTGGCTGTTTGATCATCTACCAACATCATGAATTATGTGGACCAGCAAGTTCATGAAAAACCTACTACTTCAGAAGAAACAATCATTAATTACTTTTCATCAGGGAAATATAGCAAGAGTACCTAAGAAGGAAATTTTGAGAAAAAAAGCCAAAATATACAAAACTGTAATAGATATTAGAAACCATTCTGGTAGTGGCAAAAAGAAAAATTACCTTTCGCATGATTTATGATGGCTAGGATGATACAAAGGAAAATGATCCCCAACACAGACTTATAAGCTAGTCTAAATATGTGATAACAAGACAACTGTAAAGGGCCTGGGGAGATAGCTCAATGGCATAAGTGCCTGCCTGGCAAGTGCAAGGTGCTGTACCAGGCCTGGAAATGGGTGAGGTGGAACACACCTGTGATCCCAGCACTGAGGAGGCTAAGACAAGTGTATCCCTACAAGTCTGAATTATGCCAAAAAATAATAATAAAAAAGAAAGCAGTGAAACTAACAGAATGAACGGAATATGAAGTGTTACATAGGCCAATGTAGGGAACCAGCAAAAAGCAGTACATGATAATTATATATATCTAAATGTACCAATGAAACCCGATTTAAAAAGAAAAAAAAAATGCTACATGATTTTATCTATGGTGACTATGTAAATTTCATTAGGGGATCAATAAATTAAAAAAAAAAAAATTGGGGGAGGCAGGGGCAGAACCAGGGATTGAACTCAGGTCCTTGCACTTGCCAGGGAAGCATTTATTCTATTGAGCCATCTTCCCAGCCCACTAAACAAAGTATCTAAAAAAAAATTAAAAAGTAGGTTGATTATACAGCTCAGTGATAACTGTGTGTGTCTAGCACAAGAAGCCTTAGTTTCTATCTTCCATCTCCAGTACCTCAGAGATAGAGAATGAATCAGCCTTACTATGGAAAGAGGGTACTCTATGCATTCTACTATCAGGTAGTATATGACACATGATCTATCACTTAGTACTTCTACCTTCTACTTCAAAGGAAACACAGGAAATAGGGAAACAAGACAAATGAAACCTATGAGGAAGCAATCACATGAATACATAACACAGATATTCTGTAGGCCAATATTAGATAGGCAGATTTTACAAGATAAAAAATGTTAAACTGCTTATAAATAAAAATGTTCATTTTCATTACACATACATATTAAAATATTTAAGAATATACTGTCAAGGTGGACTAAAGCACCTGCTTAGGCAAGCATAGGGACTACAATTGATCCCTGGCATTACATGCCCTGCCAGCACTGCCCCAAGGTGGGCTGAGCCAACCAGCATCCCAGTGTGGTGGCATACACCTGTAACACCACTGCTAGGGAGGCTGAAAGCAGGAGGATCACCAAAAGTCTGAGCTGTGTAGTAAGACCTTGCAAAAACCAAACACACTTAAAAAAAAAAAAAAAAAAAAACAAGAATATACTGTCAAAAATGCCTTGAGGAGGCTGGGGAGATAGCTCAGCAGAATAAGCACCTGTCTAGTAAGCAGAAGGTCCCGAGTTTGATCCTCAGTTCCAAAAAACAAAAAAGCCTCGAGGATTAAAGATGCACCTTGGTGGTAGAACACTTATATAGCATGCCCCAGGCATGTTCAATCTAAACAAAACCAAAATCCCTCTAACTTACTTTCTTTTTTTAAGGCTCAATCCTACCTCTAATTTACGTTAAAATATTTCAGTTCTAAAACAAAAATATAACAAATATGTTAAATACATTTCAAGTGGGCATGGTGGTGTATACCTATAATCCCAACACTAGGGCTGAGGAGATAACTCAGTGGAATAATTGCTTCCCTGGCAAGCATAAGGGCCTGAGTTCAATCCCGTTCTACAAAAAAAAAAAAAAAAAAAAAAATCCCAACACTTAGGGAGGTTGAGGCAGGAATACCACAATTGTGATTCTAGCCTGGGCTACATAGTGAGCTTAAGGCTAACCTGAATTACAGCAAGATTGTTATGAAAATTATTTATTGTTTTGTTTTCAAACAGGATAAACCATGTTTGATAGTGTACATCTGTAATATAAGCTTTATAAAGTCAGTCGGGGAAGATAGCTCAGTAGAATACACTGTTGCCTGGCAAGGGTAAGGTCCTGAGTTCAATCTCCAGTACCACAAACACAAACAAAAAATACTTGTTACTAAGTTTTAGACAGTCAAGGTGGAAGGGAGGCCACCCTAGGCAACTCAGTAAGGCTCTGTCGTAAAATAAAATTAAAAAGGCAGGGGATATGACATACTAGAGAAGTGTATGCATTGCATGCATGAGGCACTTGGCCCAATGTCTAGTAATCCCTTTGCCATTCAAGGTCAGTGAAGACTCAGGACATAAAAGAACCTGTATGGTAATATCATGTAACTCAGTTATGTCCCAAATTTTCTGGTCAAGGAGATTCTGGGGCCACAGAGGAAAGTGATCGATGACATACAGTGTGCCTAAGGCGAGTCACATGGAGAGAAAACATTCTCTCAGGCTCTCACAGAGAGCAAATTGGTCAAGCAATGGCCGTGACTCAACCACAAGGCTGACACTGACAAGGGATCTACAAAGGGGATCTACAAAGTGCGGAACAGGGTTACAGAATAAATCCTGAAAGATCTTAGCACATACAAAAGCTACATTTCTTGTTATATAGGTCTTGCTTTATCTTGGTCTTAACCATCCAGCAGAAAAGTATAAAAATGAGATATATAAAGTAAAGCCATATTAATATGCTAAGCTGTGAAAGACTCAAGTCAACAACTCCTGTGGATAACCTACTAGTACTGTGGACTGCTGGACTGTGTTGGATTGTTTTGCTGAATTCATGCACCTATAGTATTTAGATGCCAATGGAATACCCATATATGACAGTACTAAACAAAAAAGGGGGATACAAAGGAAGGTCCATTCTGTATTTGTATATA
Source organism: Ctenomys sociabilis (assembly GCA_004027165.1). Classification (NCBI taxonomy): domain Eukaryota; kingdom Metazoa; phylum Chordata; class Mammalia; order Rodentia; family Ctenomyidae; genus Ctenomys; species Ctenomys sociabilis. Next base: position 43,838 of record PVKA01012834.1, read on the forward strand.
CAGTACAGTTAGGATATACACCTACTTTCGCTTAAATCAATGAGAAGATTTGTACTAATAGTGTTTGGAAAGAATACCTTGTCTGTATCTTATAACATGGATAACCACTGAGAAGACAACAATGTACAAGGTATTAATTATTGAAACTGTCTTATTAATCAGGTTTGAAACTGTCTTATTGCTGTTTCTCAATAAAATAAGATAAAATAAAGGTGTCTTCCCTGCCCCCAATCAGTACTAAGCTATATTCCCCAGACACACATAAACACACTTATGCACTTTTGTCTTTTTTTTTGGTAAATTTTGAGACAATGTTTCACTAGATAACCAAGGCTAGGGCTCAAATCCTTAAGCTGCTTCAGTTTCCCAGAGTACAGGAATTTATTTATTCACTTATGTATTTTCTCATTAAACTTTGTTTTTATGGGACTCAAAATTCTGTGACAGATTTCTGATCAAGTTGATTTCATTAAAAAGTGCTCATTCTGCTAGGGAGATAACTCAGCAGCATAAGCGCCTATGTGGCAATCACCAGAGTTGGATCATTGGTACCTCCCACACCCACCCACCCCCCACGCCCCCGCCAAAAAATGTTGATTTCAAAACTAGTAACTTGAAAACTGTCACACCCACAAACACACACAAAGAATGGTCCACAAAAACTTCTCTTTTCCTTCTGAAGGTTTCATAATGCATCATTATCATTAACCCAGTCTTTCATTATTAAACTTAAATGGCCAATTCAGAAAAACAGTTCTGGGGGCCAAGGAGATGGCTCAATGGAATAAGCACTTCCCTGGCAAGGGCAAGGGACTGAGTTCAATCCCCAGTTCCGCCAAAAAAAAGTTTTGAAAACAGTCTTCTGCCACTGATTAAGACTGGGGTGCCAAAAAAAAAAAAAAAAAAAAAAAGACTGCTGTGGCAGATGCTATGGATAATATTTAGTCTTCTGGGCAGACTTGATGACCTTGCCAGCTCCAGCAGCCTTTTCATCCATTGCTTTCATGACATCCACAGCAACTATCTCATCTCAAACAGCAAAATAGCCCCGAAGTAGATAGTCAAAGAAGCTCTGGACACACATGGGCTTGCCTGGAACCATGTCAAATGTGGCAGATTTCAAAAATCTGGGCCAATCTTCCAACTTCTTATTAGATAGGCAATCAATCTTTTCTTTCAGATCAGAAAACTTGTAGGCAATGTGAGCCATGTGACAATCCAGTACAGGAGCATAGCCAGCAATGATCTGGCGGCACGATTCAGGGTAATCACCTGTGCAGTGAAACCAGCTACTTCCATTGGTGGGTCATTTTTGCTGCACCAGCAACACTGTCACGATAGATGAACACCTTTGACAGACATGTTCTTGACATTGAAGCCTACACTGTCCCCAGGAACAGCTTCACTCAAAGCTTCACAGTGCATTTCAATAATTTACTTCAGTTGTGACACTGACTGGAGCAAAGGTAACCACCATGTCAAGTTTGAGAACACCAGTCTTTATTGGCCCAAATGTACAGTACCAATACCACCAATTTTGTAGACATCCTGGAAGGGCAGCTGCAAGGGTTATCATTTGGACAAGTGGGTGGAAGGATGCAACAAAAGCTTCAAGCAATGTGGTTCCACTAATGCTGTCATCTTTAAAAGATACCTTCTATTCTTGGAACCAAGGCATATTAGCACTTGGTTCCAGCATGTCATTACCATTCCACCCAGAAACTGGCACAAAAGCTAGGGTGCCAGGGTTCTAGATTATTTTCTTAATGTACATGCGAACTTCCTTAACAATTTCCTCATATCTCTTCTGGTTGTATGGTGGCTCAAAGGAATCTACTTTAAGATCAACAATTAGTTGTTTCACACCCAGTGTGTAACCCAGAAGGGCATGCTCACAGGTCTGCCCATTCTTGGAGATACCAGCTTCAAATTCACCAACACCAACAGCAACAATCAGGACAGCACAGTCAGCCTGAGATGTTCCTATAATCATGTTTGTGATAAAAGTCTCTATGTCCAGGAGCATCTATCATGGTTACACAATACTTGCTGGTCTCAAATTTCCATGGGGAGATGTCAATATACCATGCTCATGCTTGGCTTTCAGTTTGTCCAAGACCCAGGTGTACTTGAAGGAAACCTTCCCAATCTCAGCAGCCTTCATCTCAAAAAATTTTTCAGTGGTTCTTTTCTTGATGCCATCACATTTGTAAATCAGAGTGGTGGACTTGCGGGAATCCACATGTCCAATCATGATGATATTAATGTGAGTCTTTTAGTTTTCCATGTTGGCTTTGATTTAATGGTGGTGTTCACTACACCTGTGCTCTTGTGTCAAACCCATTGTAAAAACTATTTTTAGTGTTAGGATTTAATAAGTAAAATTCCCCATGTCTATGCAATTTATTTTTTAATCCTTTGTTTCTAACATTGCAGCATAATATTAATAAATCACCAAGCACTCTTTGGAAGCAAAGAGGAAAGCTATGAATAGTTCAGTGGTGCAAGTGCAAAGTCCTGAGTTGTATTTGTGGTGAGAGGTGTGTGTGTGTGTGTGTGTGTGTGTGTGTGTGTGTGTGTGTGTGAGAGAGAGAGAGAGAGAGAGGCAGGTGGGCAAGCAGGCAGGCAGGCAAGCAAGCAAGCAAAAAGAAATGTATATACATATATACACTAACTCAGAATGTGCAGGCTCATTAATACATTTCTTGAATGAATAATACTGGATTTAAAAAAACAAAAAGAAAAACATCCAAGTTATGGAAATTATTGTCTCCTGGAGGTAAAATACAATACTGCAACCATAGTTATAACCAGTTATCTCCTTAAACCAATGACTGCTGAAAATGTTGGCCCATACCTTGTGTGTTTGTTCCTGTACCTTCTTTTGCTTTTTCTTAGGTGCAAATATCTGATCATATTCTTCTGTATATTCCAGAAGCCACTTGCTTGGTTTCCTAAGTCGTTTCTTCTCTGACCGCACAGCTAAAAGGAGAAATATGTTCAGTACTAAGTAAAAAGCTACAGTAGAACTGTCATCATGAAATAATCATCTCCACATTCTTAAGAAAAACCAAGATGGGAAACCAGCTAACCAAAAGCTGGCTTGAGCAGAAAGAGACTCCTCAAAATGTAACACAATGGTTTAGCACATGTAAAAGTTGCTGTATGGTAAAGGTTTGGGGATGTTGTTTGTTTTTGTTTTTAAGGCCAAGTCTCACCATACATTTGAGTCTGATCTTGCACTCATAGTAATTCTCCTGGCACAGGTTACCATATACTGCAATTTCAGGTATGTACAACAATATCTGGCTCTCACATTTTTGTTTCTCTGATCAAATAGATGAACTCACATACATATATAAACACATAAGCATGCACACACAATTACCCTAACATGGAGAAAAAAATTAATTTAAAGTATTATTTTGTAGGAACTGACACCAGTACAAAAGTCTTTACATGGTGAATATAAATAGTTTCTATTTTCCAAATATTTTTAATACACAGCTGTATAGAACACATAGGAAAAAGGAGACTAAGTTGATGAACAATGGACTTTTAAATTACACATCTGGATTTTTTAGATATTTAGGTAGAATATTTACCTAATCAGTACAACCACATGAATTTCCAAATTGTTTTATAATCAATTCATCAGTACTACGTCATTATACAGTTTCATATTAGAAATCTAAATATACTTGTTATGATTTGCATCTAGGTTTCCCCTCCAAAGCCTGATGTAGTCACTGGGACCAGTTTCTAGAGTTTGTCATAAAAGTCATGATTTAATGCTGTTATAAAAGTCATGATTACTACTGGGATTAGGGTTGAGTGCTACACTCTCCCTACAGCAGACAGCCTGAAGGCAATACTGAGGCTTCTCTCACTGCTCTTCCCTTTTTGTGCTAGCTGTTTTGTTTTCCGCCACCATGAACTGCTGCCAACTCTGACATGCGCCATTCTGTCTTAGACCAGCTGATTATGTCTTTTTTTTTTTTTTGGTCTTTTTTTTTTTTTTTTTTGAGACAGGGTCTCACTATGCAGTTCAGGCTGGCCTTAAGCTCATTTTGTAGCTCAGGCTGGTCTCGAACTCACAACAATCCTCCTGCCTCAGCCTCCCAAATACTGGGATTACAGGCCTGCACCACCACACACGGCGAGCCAGCTGATTATGGACTGACACCTCCACAAACTGTAAGCTTTCCTTCTTTAAGTCTCAGGTACTTTGTCCTAGCAATGAGAGAAAAATAACCAACACAATATTTCTGAAAAGGAGCTCAGAGATAGCTCAGTTGTACAAGTGCCTGCCTAGGCAAGCACAAAGATCCAGGTTTGATCCCTGGCTTGACATGCTGGGTTGGTGCCCTGTGCCAAGCCACTGAAAATGGGTGTGGGGGCACACAGGAGGCTGAAATGGGAGGATCAGTGAGCCTGAGCTGTGTAGTGAGCTATACCAAATACACAAAATTAAAAACAGAAAATATATTTTTGAACAGAATTTAAAAAATTATTAGATTCATCTCATAATCTCAATGTCATAAAAAGTATATGCTACATATGTGAAAGAGTAAGTATAGTAGTCCTTCAGTAGCCACAGAGGTTTGATTCCAACAACCCTTGCAGAAATCAGAAACTACAGATACTCAAGTCCCTAATACTTAATGGTCTATTTCTATATAACCTGTGTGTACCTCCTTAGACTTTAAATCATTTCTAGATAACTTTGTGATACCTACTGTAAAGTAATTGCTATATAAGTACTATACTGTACTGCTCAGGGAATATTGACAAGAAAATAAGGTCTGTGCATGTTGAATATAAACAGTTTCTACTTCGCAAATATTTCTGATTCACAGTTGCAAAGAACATAGGATATACAAGGCCAACTGGAGGGCCAGCCTGATAGCTCAGTGGACTGAACTGCCTGCTTAGGCAAAGCACAGTGGCTGGGGTTCAATCCCTGTTGTGCTGGGGCATGCTGAGACAGCAACTGAGACTGGGCATGTGGCATGCACTTTTAATCCCAGCACTTGAAAGGCTGAAAACAAGAGAATCACTACAAGTCCAATCTACTACATATTGACACCTTGTACACCCTGTGGACACTTGTCCTAAATACACATACACACAAAAAAAATAAATAAATAAAAACAGAAAGACAACTGGGTAATATTTTTCTTTAAATAATGATGTAAACAAAGGTGTATTACAATTTCCCTATAAAGCTTTGCTCTAGGTTAAAATCACTTAATATAATTATCTTACTATGCCGTAAACTCTTTCAGTGCTAAGGCTAATGCCTCCATCAGGCAAAATGTGGTCTCACTAGGAAAAAAGCATTTCACAAATGATGTACCTTCACAGAAAGCTGTTTCTTCCTACACTCAATGTGTTACTTATTATTGATATTTTTCTCAATAAAATGAAATGAGCTTGGGAATTCCACAATGAGATCCTGTCTCTTGTGCCCAAAACAGCAAACACAAAGAAGGAAAAGCAATGGAAGCAAGGAAATGGAATTTGAGACCAAAATGAAAAAAGTCACAGGCATCTAAAGCTTTACAAGGCTTTTGTTCCTAACACAACAAACACATAGAAATAAGCCATAAAAGGGCAAGATGTGAAAGTTGGTTGTTGTTTTTTTACACTAACCCTAAGTGCTATAATTTCTTAGTAGTAAATAACAGCAACAGACATATTATAGAAAGTTAAATTTTAGGTTCCATTCTTTTTTTTTTTTTTTCAGAACCAGGGATTGAACTCATGCCCTTGCACTTGCCAAGGAAGCACTTATTCCACTGAGCCATCTCCCTGGCCCCGAAAGTTAAATTTTAGTCCTGAAAAGTTAGTTCACTAGAATAAGCACAAGCCTGGCAAGTACACGGTCCTAAATTCAATCTACGGTACCACAAAAAAAAAGTTACATTTTAAAGACAGAAACAATGATCTGCCTGGCAAACGTAAAGTCCTCAGTTTGATCCCTGGTACAAAAAAAGAAAAAACAAACAAACAAAAAAAAAAATCAATAGTACTAGCTAAAACAAAAACCAATGGAATTTTCCTAAATATTCCAAGCCAGAGGATGCAAACAAAGTTGTTCATAAGCCAATTATTCACCCCCAAATAATAGTATCTAAAAAACTTGTTTTGGGGCCAGGGAAATGGCTCAGCAAAATAAGTGCTTCCCTGGCAAGCGCAAAGGTCTGAGTTCAATTCCCCAGTTCTGCCAAAAACGAAAAGAAAGAAAGAAATACATAAATAAAAATTAAAAAAAAAAAACACTTGTTTTGTAGAAAAGAAACCAAAACACATTTTGGAATAAATATTATATGCCTATGTCAGTTAATAGTCATTATTCTATGTTTTAAACCAAGTAAATTAAGTTTTACTAAGACTCAAGTTTTCAAACACCAATAACATTTAATAGGAAAAATAACAAAATTTTCAAGAAAATAATTTTAAGCTGGGTGTGGTGGCGCAGACCTATAATCCCAGCACTCGGGAGGCTGAGGCAGGAGGATTGCTGTAAGTTCGAGACCAGCCTGAGCTACAAAGTGAGCTTAAGGCCAGTCTGAACTGCATAGTGAAACCCTGTCTCAGAAAGACAAAAAAAAGAAAAAGAAAAAGAAAAGAAAATAATTTTATACAATGGAGATTTAAAATCTCCAAGCAATAGTTTAATCATTAGAATCTCTAATTCTTACTTTACTTTTACCTTCCTGGCAGGTAATGATATCCTCCATTTACATATAATGTAACTGAGGCTAAAAATGGAAAGTGCCTTGCCCACTGAAGTTAGAAAATTATCATGGCATTAAGGCTAAAACATCAATGAAAATCTGTCAAAATTCTTAAAAGTTTTTTTTTTTTTAAGTAAAATAGGATTCTAAGCCATAAATCATCACACACAATCCCAAATCCACTGTGCCAGTAAGTCTCCACTTACAAATTTAATATCAGTCTAGGGGTCGGGGAGATGGCTCAATAGAATAAGTGTTTGCCTGGCAAGCACAAGAATCTGAAATCCTTTTTTTGGTACCACCAAAAAAAAAAATAATAAATAAAAGTCTTATATAGTCTCCCCTTATGCGTGGTGACCTTGTTCTCTTTTTTTCTTGAGGTTACTGTTTCTACTTTTGGTTTTTAACTCTCTCTTAGAAAGCCTTCAGTCTTCTACCTCTCCCCCTATTTCCTTAGGGCCATCGAAGAAAACAGCCTACCCCAAAGATGACATGTTAAATTGGGAAAAATCTGCATCAGACATCTTTTGCGTTCCTACACAATCACATGCACTCCTCCCCACCAAGACTACATAGAATAATCCTCTAAAATTGTAGGATTCAGGGGCTGGGGAGATGGCTCAGTGGAATAAGTGGTTAGCAAAAAAATAAATAAATAAAATAAAATTGTAGGATTCACGTATCTAAGATATACCCCCAAAGGCTCATATACTAGGCTTTTAGGAGATGGATGGATAAATGTGAAATTAAGGTGACAAATTATTTCACATAAGGGCCAGCCAAATAACTCAGCAGATTAAAGTGCCTGCAAGCAGGCTCAGGGGCCAGGGGTTCAATCCCAAGGCCTACCGAGCCGGCCCTGCCCTGGGCATGGTGGCACCTACATGTAATCTCAGCTCTTGGGAGGCTGTAAACAGGTAGATCACTGCAAGTCCAATCTAGTAGTGAGACCTTGAACACCCTGTAGACCCTCCCCTAAAATACAAAAAAAAAAAAAAAAATTAGTTCACCAATTGGTTTAGCATAGTTCTGGTTGTAGGTAATGGGAAGACCAATCCTAGGTATTGGTGACACCAGCCAAAATGATTATACCTTGGGTGGGACAAAGGGGAAAGGGAGGCTTACTGATGCTGTGCTGCCTTCTGCCATGCCAGGCACCATTTTTCCCCTGAGATGCCCTTCTAATGTCCCATCCTGCCTTGGAACCAGTCAACTATGGAATGAACCCTCTACAAACTTGAGCTAAAATAAACTATTTCTCATTTAACTTTGGGTATAGGGCATTTTGTCTCAACAACAAGAAAATAATCAAGACAGTTTGGCAAACTACAAATAGGACTTTTTTGTAAATAAAGGATTGAAATGTAGTCACACTCAATGTATTTACATAAATACGCTGTGGCTTAACTAAACAGTGACAGCATTAGGGCTCATGTAATCTAAAATATTTACTACCTGGTCCTTTATGAAAATAGCATTTTCCTTAAATGAACAATGGAGTACAACTATGAACTAGGCATAATAGCAAACACCTGTAATCCCAGAACTTGGGAGGGTGAGGCAGATGCATCACTTGTGAGTTCAAGGCCAGCGTGCACTACATAGAAAGACCCTATCTTAAAACACAAGACACAATAAAAAATAAAAACAGCTGAGTTATAATTGACTTAAAACCTGAATATAGGACAAGGGATACAGTAAGTGGCACAGTGCCTACCTCACAAGCACAAGATCTTGACTTTGATTCCCAGTACAGAAAAAAAAAAAAAAATAGAATATGCTTCTTTTTCTTTTTGAACTCAGGCCGTTGTGCTTGCAAGGGAAATGCTTATTCTACTGAGCCATCTCCCCAGCCCCCAGAACATGCTTCTTAAGTTCCACATTATCTTGTTGGGAACATAAAGTCAGATGTGATCATGATGCAAAACAAAAAGTGATTGTTGGCACACCAAAAAAAAAAAAAAAAAAAAAAAAAAATTCACACTCAGCCTGAACAATTTAGCAAGATTCTATCTCAAAATTTAAAAAAAGCTAGGTGTAATACTTGGCTATAATCTCAATATTTAAGAGGCTGAGGCAAAAGATCACTTCAAGTACAAGGCCAGCCTGGCAACTTAGTGATCTTAGTGAGACACTGTCTTAAAATAAGACATACACCTGTAACCCCAGCACTCAGGAGGCTGAGGCAGGAGGATTTGTATCAGTTCAGGGTCAGTCTGGGCTACATAAGCAAGTTCAAGGGCAACCCACACTACATAGCAAGATGCTGGCGTAAAAAAACACACAAATTAACAAAAACTATAAATGCACACAGCTGTGTCACAACTGACTTAAAACCAAAATATGGGGCTGGAGATCAACTCAGTGGCATAGCACCTGCCTGGCAATCTAGAGGTCCTCAGTCCACATCCCACTACAAAAAATAAATAATAAAAAAATTAAAATCAAAGGACATTCTTTTGTGTACAGACAGAAAAAAATACAGAATAAAAACATATATCCATGAAAATATTGCACAAAATGTTTACAACAGCACTATTAATAGGCCAAAATGTAGAAATAAGGGAAATGTATCAACCAGCAGATAAGCAAAATAGTTCGTTCATATAATACTGTTTAGTATTACACAAACACACACACACACACACACACACGAAGAAAACACAAAATACCTAGCCCTTATTCCCCCAAAGAGATGTTAAATTAACAATATACAGATCAATACAACTTTATGAGAACCCCAGAAGCTAAGGTTGCAATACCACACACGAACATAGATAAGAACCACATTAGAAGGTTGCAATATCTCAGTTGAAAACAGGTAAGAAGGGCCAGGGAGATAGCTCAATAGAGTAAGTGCATGCCTGGCAAGTGCAAGGGTCTGAGTTTATTCAATCCCCAGTTCCGCAAAAAGAAAAACAAAAAAAAAGAACTACCTAAAGAGTAAAAGAACCCTTTATTAATGATTGCCCCTTCCCCAGGCCAACATAGCTCAGATCCAATGACAGTTTCCTGCTTTAAAGTATGGGTTGAGGGCTAGTGAGGTGAGCAAGCAAAGAATAAAAGAGAACAAGCACCCAGCATTTTAGAAACTCAAAGGGCTGCCCCATAGATAGGTTGTTTTACTTAACATAATTAAACATACCTAGGGTGGCTGAAAACAATGTCTATTTCGAAACCAGAGTGTCTAGAATACAAGAGGCTTTAGAATCAGAAAAGGCACAAATTCAAGACCTCTCCTTCGGAAGAGAAGACTGGAGTACTGTTCTGAGTTCAGATTTTTTTAGAGAGCTGCTCCAGGAATACTATCAGTTTTGCTTAAAGCAGTAGAAAATAAAGAACAGGGTAGCTTACTATAGCACAATAGAATCTAAAATACCAGACACCAGAGGACACAAACACTTCCTGGGGGAAAAAAGAAAAAAGTAAACCTCTATGATTGACAAACTATATGCTCCCTCAGAGTGGTTACATACAAAATAACCTTCAAAGGGTCCCTAAAGTCTCTTACTAAGATAATTTGGAAAGGCTGAATAAAAACATGTATCATTATGAGGCCAGTCTGCAAAGACTTAAGAGCATAGTATTTCAAATGCATAAAACAAAGCACGCAAATAGACTAATAAATGGGTCCAAATCTCCACAAATGAGCCCTTAAAAAAGACATGTATGATTAGCCCAACAAAGACTTCTGAATAACTTGTTTGTTAGTGGCAGTATGAGATTGAGCCCATTATGCCCTTTCCTAAAAAATTTCATGGTCCTGATTGACCCCAGGGCCTTCACACTAAGTTACATTTCTAGCTCTTTTTGTTTATTTTAAGATAGAGTCATGCTAAGTCATTAAAATACCTAGGCTGAACTTGAATCACACATAATTTCCTACACTGTTAGTATTATAGGTATGTGCCACCACATCCAGCTATCTTAAAACTCAGTGATCTACAATAAAGCACAAATATGTAACAAACAATGCATGAACAAAATGAAAACTTCAGCAGGCACAGGGGCACACATCTATAATACCAGAATAGAATGACTGAGGACAGCAGATTTGCAAGTTTGAGACCAGCTGGGGCTACACAGAGGCCAAGCCTGTTCTCAAGGGGGGGGGGGGGAACCTTTAATAACAATTAGAATTTCTGAAACTGAAAAAGTACAATTGAAACTGGAATTCAATACTACATTCAAGCAGGAAAAAAAAAATCTGTACACTCAAGACAGGTATACTCTTACATTGTAGAATCAAAGGATCAAAAGAAAAAGAATGAGAACAAAGATTTTTGTAAGACACCATGGGTAAAGGGGAGTGTTTGGAGGCACATGCCTATAATCCCAGTACTCAAAAGGCTAAGGCACGAGGAATGCTGCCAGTCTGAGGTCAACCTGAGCTATGTAGTGAGTTCAAGACCACACGAAATTACACAGCAAAACTATGCCTCAGAGAGGAGGGGAAAAAAAAAAATGGTAAAGACACTATCACCAGATGTGGTGGTACATGCCTGTCATCCAGCACATGGGAGGAGGGGGACAGAAGGATCACCATGACTTCAAGTTCAAGGTCAGCCTGGGCTACATAGTGAAGTCAAAGCCAGCCTGAACTGGCCTGTGGAGTGAGACATGTCTCAAACAAACAAATATCACTATCAATTGAATCACTATACCATGTGTTATACATGCTATGAAAGAAAAGTGACTGAAAAGTTTAATTGAAGAAAAAATAACTTAGGACTTACCAAATCTAAGAAAATCAGGACAGCAAATTTAACGTTTAAAATACTCGTTAGAATAAACTCAAAGAATACTGAGGAACATGATAATGAAACTATCAAAACTAAAAGAACCTTTACAGTATAGTATTTAAAAAAAAGAGAATCTTAAAAATAGTTCATCATATACACAGGAGCTTATGATAGATTATCAAATTACTGGTCAGAGGGGCTGGGCAGATGGCTCAGTAGGCCTGAGTTCAATCCCTGGTTCCACAAAAAAAAAAAAATTACTGGTCAGAGATTTTACATAGCAGAAGGAATTAGAAAAATATATTCCAAGTGCTGAAAGAAAAACTAGGGCCAGAGATACAGCTCAGTGGAACAGTCCTACCTTGGCAAGCTCAAAGTCCTGAGTTAATTCCCAATACAATAAAAAAGAAACAAAAGAAAGATCAACTGCCAACTATAAATAAGGAAAACTGCTCCCTCAAAGCTGATAGAAAACAGACTGTCCTGGGATGGGGAGATAGCTTGGTAGTCTAAGCATGTCCTGGCAAGACAAAGACCCAGGTTTGATCGCCGGTGCCACATGCCATGCCATGCAATGTGGTGGCACACATCTGTAATCCCAGTGCTGGGGAAGCTGAGACCGGTGGACTGCTACGAGTCTGAAATGTGTAGTGAGGACTTGTACCAAATATATATGATTCAAAAAGAAAACAGACTATCCTAGATAAAAGCTGAGAGAATTCATCACTGAAACTGCCTTCATATCTTAAAAGAGTCTTGCAAGTTGAAACAAAAATACCTGATACCCCACACCCATAATCCCAGCACTAAGGAGGCTGAAGCAGAACAATCATTCATTTCAAATCCAAGACCAGCTTAGACTATAAAATGAGCTCAAGGCCAGCCTGAACTGCCTGAACTATATAGTGAGAACCAGTCTCAAAAAAAAAAAGAAAATGTGATATTCATAGGTAAGTATACTACTACTCTGCTATAAGAAAGGATAAACTTAAAGCATTTTTATGTATATGGATCCACTTTGAGACTGTAATGTTAAATAAAACCAGACACACAAGATTAAATAACATATTTTCCCTTATATGACAAACCCAAAATATAAAGAGTAAAATAAAAGACGAGGAAACACAGAGCTGTTTTTCAAATTGGAAGAGAACAGATGGAAGGAGTGGTCAGGCATGGTGACAATAAGCCTGTAATCCCAGTACTGAATAGATTAAGACAGGAAGACTGCTTCAAATACAAAGCCAGTGCCTAAAGAACAGGAGTGAGCCAGAGGGGGGAAGGGGGAGTGTCCCCCACCCCTGCATGCCAGGGACAGGAAAGGAGGAAAGGGAAGGAGCGAAGAATAAAAGAAAAAAGGGATTTA
>PVKA01012835.1:0-56691 GCA_004027165.1 Ctenomys sociabilis
TAATATTATACTTACAGACATTATTATAGCAGCTGTCTCTTATCAGTAAATTAAGAGAGTGTAGCTGCTTACTTATCTTATTTTTTATACCTGGATTATATCACAGATTCAACAATTAATACTTTCTATCTTGTTATTTTCCTAGTGGTTGTCCATAGTAGTAGAAGCCGACATAATATCCTGTCCAACCACCCTTAGTGCAAATCTTGCCTCTCATAGAATTATGTAGAAGCATGGCATATCTATCCCAACTATACTGTCCATGGATACACATTATGATTCTTCCTTTCTATATCCCTTCAAAATAATGTTAAAAAATTAAATTATGAGTCCAGGGCTGGGGAGATGACTCAGTGGAATAAGCACTTCCCTCGCAAGCACAAAGATTTGAGTTCAATTCCTGGTTCCAAAAACAAAAACAAAAAAATCAGTCCACTATGTCTCAGGGGCCAAGGAGAAACAAAAAAAAAAATCAGTCCACTATGTCCCAGGGGTCAGGGAGCTGGCTCAGTGGAATATGTGCTTCCCTGGCAAGTGCAAGGGCATGAGTTCAATCCCCAGCTATGCCAAAAAAATGAATACATAAATAATGAATTCAAGAGGCCAGAATGTAGTGTATCGTATATACGAATCTCTGATCAATTTAGAGTACTCACACAGTATTTGATTAGGTTAACATATACAAAAATATCAATTAAGAAAAAGTTTTCATGATGGTAAAGAATTACTAAGAATAAGACATAGCAAAAACACTGGAATGACAAATATATGCTCAGTACTTCTAACAGTTTGGGGATAGGATATCACACAAAGTTCTGGTATGTGGTAGACGTGGATAGTGTCCATGATGCTTACTGGTGGCCAGGTATCACTTGTGGGACTGAGCTACTGCTATTTCCTTGATATTCACCATGTAGACTGACAGAATCATGGCCCATAGGGCGCAGGAGAAGTCCATTTGTAGAGTGTGCTGATGAAACTATTTTACTGCTGTATACAAAAGAATAATTGAAAGACTGCTGTTACCTCTTTTTCTCCTGTGTTTAATTGTTTGCCCTATTTTGTGGATTTCCATTCTCATTCATGGAGTTGTGGTCTTTTTGTTGCCTTTCTAGAATATCTTTTAGTAGTCTGTGTAGGGTTGTCTTTGTTGTCATGAAATTCTTTAGTTGCTCTTTGTCATGGAAGTATTTCAATTCTCCATTAAACTTGAAAGAGAGTTTTTCATGGTATATCAGTCTGGGTTGGAATTTGTTTCCTTGTAAGACTTGTAGTGCTTTGATCCATGCTTTTCTTGACTTGATGGTTTGTCAAAAGAAATCTGCCATTATCCTGATGGGTTTTCCTTTAAATGTGATCTGTTTATTTTCTCTAGTGGATTTTATTTTATATTTTTTTGGTGGAACCAGGGATTGAACTCAGGCTCTTGCACTTGCCAGGGAAGTGCTCATTCCACTGAGCCAGCTCCCTGGCCCCTCTAGTGGATTTTAATATACTGTTCATGTGTTGAATTTCTGGGATCTTACCCTGAATGCTCCCAATCTTGTCTGAATTTCTGGGATCTTGATTATTATATGTGTGGGTGTGTTTTTAATTGGGTTGATGTTATTTGGAGTTCTATATGCTTTGGCTACTGAATGTCAGATTGTTTTTCCATATTTGGGAAGTTTTCTGCTATTGTATCTACCCATATTCTTTTTTTTTTTTTTTTTTTTTTTTTTGGTCTTTTTGAGACAGGGTCTCACTATACAGTTCAGGCTGGCCTCGAGCTCGCTTTGTAGCTCAGGCTGGTCTCGAACTCACAACAATCCTCCTGCCTCAGCCTCCCGAGTGCTGGGATTACAGGCATGCGCCACCACGCCCGGCTCATATTCTTTTTATATTATTTCTATTGACTCCTTCTTTCTCATTGATGCCTATTAGTCTTGTTCATCTTTGCATCAGCTTGCAGATGTTGAATTATTTTTTTCTTGCATCCTAGTTGTTTTTAAGAGATCTTTTCTTACCTTTTCACTAGCTGCAATGGTGTCTCCAAGGTCTGAAAGTGTATTTTCACTTTTACTCAAATGGTTTTGCCAGCTTGTGATTGAGGCTTTAATTTCCTGTATATCACTTTGAATCAGCATACATATTCTGTTTCTTTCCTATATTGCTCATTTGAGGACTCCATCATTTTTCTACTCTCCTATATATTTTTTTATCAATGTCGTCTTTAGAAGCACTTAGTACTTCTTTTATTATAGTTATTATTTCTTTTTACTTCAGAAATTATTTCTGATCTGATATTCTCTATATCTTTCTGCAGTTGTTTCTTCAGACACTATTATTTCAGAGATTCAAGGTGTGTGATTTCTAATTTATTCTATGTTATTGTCTCTTGCATTTGTTCTGGGTGGACTCAAGGCCTGACAATTCAGGCAAAGAGATTCTTGTTTTTGTCATTTTGTATAGCACTGTCTTCTGACCTTTAATATAGAGCTTTGGTAGAGTTATTACCTTAGCACCAGGTCCAGATCTACTAAGTTCAAACTTGTCCAGGTGGGTGTGGCTTGGATCTGGCTGCTGTGCTCCACTTCTTGCTGCAGCTCTTGGAAGTTAACCCACTTTGTCACTCTGGGAAGATGTTCTGCTCCTGGATAAGCTGGGTGGGTCTTCCCTCTAGCCTCTCTCCAGGGAGTTCTGCTGCAGGGTTCCCCACCGGGCTTGTCTGGTGGAGAAAGTTCTACACACACCAGGCCTGGGTGCTGACTGAAGTCAAGATGATTATTTTTAATTAGGAATTTTATTTTATTCTCACAGTTATCACTAGAGAATGCACAGATTATAGCAAAATTTACATCTTCAAATGGGTTGGGTTTTAACTGTTGAAGTTAGAATGTGCATAGATTTTCCTTTATAAGAAAAATTATAGGTAGTTTTCAGATCCTACTTCTAGCACACTTAAAACCTGAGGGAGTAAAGTGCACTGCATATTTTCAACAAAAAGTGATATAATAGTATAAAATTAGCAAAATAGAACAACGGAGCAATTAAAGATCGAGTATTTTGCATTTTTCACATGTGTGTTCTTGCTGCTCAGTGATGGGCAGGTGAATTGGCAAAATAATTAATCTTCCAAATGTTTAAAGTGGTTTTAAAAAATTTAATCACTTCAAAAGTTGGAGCTAGTCTTTTTCTTTAAGTCTGTAGCTAAAGCCTAAAACAATTTTGTTTTCTCACTGTCTGTTTAACTTATTATGTTGAGCAGTTTTCCCTCTGACTCTTGGAGAAAATTTGAGTGGATTTCTGAGCTTCTAGAGTTGTTTCTTACTCTCTGATAATCAATACAGAGTGACAGAATGGTTCTCTAATCACTATAAAGCTTTGCAGAGTTGGTCCAATATGATAATAAAAATCTATTTTCTTCTTTAAATTTTCTCCCATAACGAAGGCATGGCCTGGCCTGTCCCAGTATTGGAAGCCATGTGTGTGTGTGTGTGTGTGTGTAAGTGTATGCATATGAATGTGTATGTATGCATGTGGACATCATGGTGCATATGTGAGGCAAGTAGCATCTCCTGTATTTCCTCTATGCTTCTTCCATTTGCTAGCTGTGGTTGTTGGCCCATATAGCGCTGGAGTTGGGTGACAGAGGATAGTTGAAGGATCAGCATAGATCTCACTGATATAATTTGGACCTAATATTATAAATATTCAAAGCTGGTTTTTTCATGATGGTATTTTGGCATGATTCTTCTCCTTGAACTCTGAATTAGTGGTTCAACTCTTATAACAATAATCGATTTTTCCTTTTATGTAGCCATTTGTTTTGCTACTGCTTTTGGGTACTTTGTCCTTTCACTTATTTCTTTCTAAGTGACTCTAGGTCCTTTCCTTCCTGAGGGGCATACAGTTGGTCTACAGAAAGCCCAATCCTTAACTTTTTCTTTGCATTGTTCTTTGAGGCCTGTCTAGCCACAGTGTCTTCTACTTCTTATAAATTACCTGAAACTCTAGGAGACACTTATCATATGCTGCAAATATCCCCTTCTAGTTGAAAATCTTACATTCTTGCAGGAAGCCATGCCCCCAATCACTTTAGCAACTGAACTGTTTCTTTTGCATTCCTCCAGCTCAAGAGTTCTATTCTCATAGTGCATTAATACTGGTTAAAGGTGTTTAACTACCTTAGCAATTCTTTGCAGGGCTGTTCTTACTTCACTGTTATATAATAACTAGGTTTTTGGAGTCTTGACCAAAGCTGTAATAGAAATATTTCATTTCATCTTTTGTTGAATGTCTAATTTTACTTCAGTATATAAAGCTTTCTTGATCTTTACTGTATGGATATTAGTAATAGTTCCCTAGGTGCTGGGAACCCTGGGAAAATAGCTTGGCTGAGAAATCCATGTGCCTGGCCCATCATCCTACATGAAGTGAAACACTTGGAACATGAAAATTGGCCTGACCAGAGGAATACAGGTTAATATACTCTAACAAGAGGAAAACATTTTTGATACAAACTCCCAATTTATTGTAAGTTTTGTTGTATAACTCTAGAATTTGCTCCTATGGTCTAAAATACAAAACTAATAGTTACCAAAGTTTGTCCATTTCTAAATTTTGTTTGATGTCATTATTGTTATACCATTGTATTATTATACCATTGTAGTTAGGCTATGATATCTGTTTTAACCATTTATTGTCCCTTGGGTAATAATATCGGGATGCTCTGGGGTAATAACCTCACCAAGGCCCTATACCTAAGATGGAAGTTCTAATGGATTCATAGCTGAATTCTACAAGAAAAAGATTTAAACACAGTACTACTCAAACTCTTCTTTGAAACTGAAGAGGAAGAAATTTTTCCTAACTCATTTCTACAGGCAAGTAGCACACTGATGCCAAAATGGGCGAAATACCCAACCAAAGAAGATCCACTAGATAGCTCAGTGGATTAAAGTGCCTGCAAGCAGGTTCAGGGGTTGGGCGTTGAATTCCCGGGCCTGCTGTATGATCCTGCCTCCAGGGAGCACTGAATGTGCTGGGAGACTGGGTGTGGTGGCCCAGATCTTGGGAGGCTGAAAAGAGGAGAATCAGTATGAGTCTAGTCTAACAGTGAGACCCTGAACACCCTGTAGACCCTTCCCTAAAATGCAGAAACAAGACAAAACAAAACAACACAAAAGAGAAACATAGGCCAATCTCCATCATGAACATAGATCAGAAATCCTCAATAAAATACTGGCAAATAGAATATAACAAATCATCAGGAAGATCACGCAACATGACTAGGTAGGATTCATCCCATGGATGAAGAAATCATTCAACATATGCAAATCTATAAATGTAATACACTGTATCGATAGACCCAAAATGAAAAAAAAAAACACATGATCATCTCACTAGATGAAGAAAAGGCTTTTGACAATGTCCAACACTCAGTCATGATAACCACCCTAAAAAGTGTTGGAATAGATGGTCTATACTTCAATCTGATAAAAGCCATCTATAAGAAACCAGCAGCCAGCATCATTCTAAATGCAGAAAAACTGACAGGTTTTTCTCTAAAATCAGGAACAAGACAAGGATGTCCACCTTCTGCACTCCTATTCAATATAATTTTGTAAACATTATCCAGAGCCATTAGAAATGAGAGAGAAATGAAAGGAATAAGAATTGGAAAGGAAGAAGTTAAATTATTATTCACAGATGGGGTATCTTATTTTTTAATACCTGAATTACATCAAAGATTCAATAATTAATACTTTCTACCTTGTTATTTTCCTAGTGGTTGTCCATAGTACTAGAAGCTGACATAATATCCTGTCCAACCATCATCACTGCAAATCTTGCCTCTTATAGAATTATGTAGAAGCACAGCGTTATCTATCCCAACTGTACTGTCCATACACACACATCATGATTCTTCCTTTCTATACTTCTTCCTTTGTCCACACCTGTCAAAGATGGGCACTCCATTGTCATTCAACTAATTTAGGTGCCTGAACTCGATGACAGAATCCAACACAGTCCAGCATTCCACAATAGTGAGTTATCTGAAGAAGTTGTCGAACATAGCCATTTACAGCTCAACTTATTATTATGGCCCCGCAGTGTATACTTCATTTTTATACTTTTCTGCTGGATGGGCAAGACCTAGATAGAGCAAGACCTATATATGAACACATGTACTTTTTGTTTCTTATGAGGTCAGTGAAGTCTCCTCAGGGTTCATCTTGTAGTCCTGTACCTTATTCTATAGATTCTTTGTCTGTGTTATCCATGTGGATAAGTCATGGCCAATGCTTGACCAGTTTGCTCAGGGCCGGGGAGATGGGTCAGTGGAATAAGTGCTTCCCTGAATTTTTTAAAATGTGTTTAATACAGAGTCTCATTATACAGTTTGAACTCATAGTGATTCTCATGCCTCAGCCTCCCCAGTGCCAGAATTGCAGGACTGCACCACTATACCCAGTACCTGGGCTGGCACAGTGTACCTGGGTCCAGTACAGCATACAGTACAAAGGATTGAACTTGGGACCTTGTGCTTGCCAGACAGGTGCTTATGCCACTGAGCTTTCTCCCCAGTCCTGGATTTATTAATTGTAGGAATATTTGGACTTTATTGGGTCTTCCATGTAGAGTACACTCTCTTAATTTACTGATAAGAGACATCTGCTATAATAATGTCCGTAAGTATAATATCATGTATGCATCTTCTATGATACCAAAACATGAAAACAGTTTGAAATGTATTAATTTATCAAATCCATCTTGTCAAGGTATCTTAAAACTGTCTCATTGATATTTGTACTTCAATAAAACAAAAATAAAAATAAATTTAAAAAAAATTCAGTAGTATGGCAGGATACCAAGTCAATACTCAGAATCAAGAGCATTTATTTTCATGAACATCAAACTCACTGAGAGAGAAATTAGAGAAAGAACACTTTATAATGGCATCAAATAAAACCCCTTAGGAATTAATCTTCAAAGGAAGTAGAAGATCTATACAATGAAAATTGTAATGCTCAGGCCAGTGAGATAGATCAGTGGTCTAAAGTGCCTGCTTAGGCAAGTTTAGATAGGTGCAGGGGACTGCGGTTCGATCCCGGGCACCACACACTGCACCAGCCCCACCCTCAGGGAGGACTAAGCTGACCACATCAAAGTTAAAATACTCTGAAAAAAAGAGATCAAAAAGGATTTGAGAAAATGAAAGATATTCATCGCTCATGGATAGAAAGAACCAACATTGTGATAGTTATACTGTCAAAACTGTTATACATTTTTAATGCAATCTCAATCAAAATACTACCAGTATAACTTACAGATCTAGTAAAACCTTTCCAAAAATTCATTTGGAACCAGAAAAGACATAGAATAGCAAAGGCAATTCTGGCCAACCAAGGAAAGGCAGGAGGCATTACAATCCCTGACTTGAAATTATATTACAAAGCTGCTGTGATAGAAGCATTATGGTACTGGAAAAAAAAAATAGACTCGAGGATCAGTAGAACAGATTAAAAGATGCAGGCACAGCTACAAACACACTTAGCCACTTTATCTTTTGACATTGGGGCCAAACAGATTCACTGGAAGAAAGAAAGTCTCTTTAATAAATAGTGCTAAAAAATTAGCTTTCACCTGCTGAAGGCTAAAACTAGACCTCTGTTACTGAGCACTAAAGTCAAAATGGACCAAATATTTAAATATTAAAACAGAAACACTAAATCTACTGGAGGAGGAAGTAGGTAAGAATCTTAAAGATATAGGGTTAAGCAGAGTTCATCAACAAAAGCGAAACTACATAGGAAATACTTAAAGAATCAGCAACCACAATTTCATCTTTTTGTAAAAAGTTTCTGCACATCAAAAGAAATCACCTACAGAGTAAGAAGAAAAGCCACAAGTTGGGGGGAAAAATCTTAACAATCATTCAGACAAAGGACTTCTATCTAGAATATAGAAAGAACTGAAAAAAAAAAACAGGCCCCCACCCAAATTCAAAGACCCAATCCAAAATGGGCACACTTCTCAAGAAGAAATGCAGATGGCAAATAAGTATAGTAAAAAATGTTCCACAGCACTCATCCTTTGAGAAATGCAAATGAAAACAACACAGATTCCATCTCACCTGAGAAAGAATAGCTATCATGAAGAAATCAACCAATGACAAATGCTATGGGGAAAAAGGAACCCTTCTGCACTGGTGTAGACTGGTATAATCTCTTTGGAAATCAGTGTAGAGACTACTCAAAAAAGTAGGATTAGAAGTCCTATTCAACCCAGCTATTCCCCTTCTGGATACTTTGCCAGAAGAACTGAAAAAATCATGCCACAGTTTGTCATAGCTAAATCTTGGAAACAACCCAAATGTCCATCAACTGGAAATGGATACAAAAGATATGGTGTTTTTATACAATATTACATATAAAGATAAACTCAAAGTTTTTATAGGTAAATGGATGTAACTATAGGCTATACTCATAAGAGAAACAAATTAGACCCACATGTGTGAACACACTGTCTTGTTAGTGTAAGTACCTAAAAGAGTAAATAAAATCAACAATTCTTTATGAAGCACCTATTAAGTATAAAGCATCATGTTTTAGACACTGAAAATATAATATATAATCTTTAATCTGCTGAAGATGCCATGTGTAATCTTTATTCTGTGCAACTATATTATCAGAGTCTACCATGGCAACTGCAGGCAAGTTCAGAAAAGATTTAATAATATGAGGAGTTACATAGAATTATGGACCTGTGAGTATTAGAACATTATTTACTATGTGCTTATTATTTTTTTTTTGTGCTTATTATTTGTAGATGAGAAAAACCAGAGTGCTTAAGTGACTGTAGTGTGGCCTGGTTTTGTACTGGTAGACCTTGAGATAGTACTCAACTCTCTACGTCTGCAGTACATTGTATCTCGTTTCTCTTAGCAATACAATACCTTGAGTCAGTGCTACAGAGTCATGGACCATTTTTCTATGAAACAGGTCTTGGATCCAACTTTCACAAAATATTAAGAGCAGATTGTGGGTGTCTCAGCTGCTCTCCTCTTGTTGCTGTGACAAACACCTGACACCCAAATTGCAGGAAGGAAAGGTTTATTTGGCTCACAGTTACTGGAGGTTTCTGTCCATATTCTGCTGGGTCCAAGGCAGAGCAGCACACAGCAGGAAGCAACTTTTCCTGGCAGTGGCAAAGAGCAAGAGCACGAAAGGAGGAGGGGCAGCAGCTCAAGCAGCCTCTTCCCACCTTACATTGTAATGCAAATTACCTGCCCCAGGACAGGTGCAGCATCCACAATAACCAATCACAAACTCCAGGAGCTGCCCCAAGACTGAGGCTTTGGGGGGAGGGGGGGAGCAGAGGAACAACTATACACAAACCGTAACAGTGTGCATCTTCCCAACTCCAAGTTTTGAAACTTGCTGTGACAAGAGAATTTATATCACAGAAATCATGAAAAACTACAGATGATAAATCCCTTTCTCATCCAAGGAATGCCAGTTATAAAACATTTACCAGTGCAACACTGCTTATCGGTAATAAATTTGTTAAGTTCACATACCCCTTTATGAATCATATGAATGTGTTTCAAAGAGAAATGAGATTTAGATATTCAAAGGGCAAATGAGGGAAGCTATTTGAGAGTGGTCTTGTGGAGTTGACAGTGTTCTGGGGTAGGAAATAGAACAGTTTGGGGCAGTAGATAAAGGACAGATGTTCTAAGCATATGTCTTCAGAGTCTAGGCTGGATAAACATATAAATTGGAGAAGCATTATGAGTAGCAGGACATGAACTATATGGCAAAGTATAAAGTAAGGCCTTCCTAATGGTATTAAATGTAAACAAATAACTGGCTATATTCTAACTACTTTGAATTTTATATAAAAAATAGGAATAATCCCAGAAAACAAAATCAAATAGGCTCTGAAAAGGAACTATTAGTTTTCTTATTATTTTTATATTCTTTTTTCTTCTTAATTGCTTCCATGTATTCTTACTTGGAAATATCTGTAATTTTTTTAAGTGTTAAAATAAATAATTCAACCACCACTTCCTATGAGTCTGGGTTACAGCTGAGTATATAGAACCATTCTTAGCTTGATCATCTTATTTCAAAGGTAATGAAAACCCAAAGGAATAAATGTCTGGTTATATTTCAAAGGATGTTCATTCATAGCTATCTAAAATAATTCAGTCTACAGAGTTGAAACTTGGTATATTTTAGACAAAGATCTAGAAATAGATTGTCTCAGTTTTCCTTTCATAATGTTCTGAAGTTCACTGAAAATAACCCTTTAGACATGCTTATTTTTTAACATTAACATGTATAGTAATATCAACATTTATCAACAGTCCTTTTTAAAAATAACTATTTCAGAGATATTTTATTCTAATACATTAAATATATAGTACTATCTAAATAATGGAAGAAATTCCTAAAGAATTGTTGTGAACACTGTGTTGTCTCCTTAGCATAAGAACCTGAAAGAGTAAATAAAATCTTAATCTGAAAAGGAAAGAAGTTGTTCAAATGGAAGAAACAACTGGCATGAGGGAAAGGAGAAAAGAAAGAAAGAAGGAAAAAAAAAATATATATATAGATAGATAGATATTGAATAGTTAATGCTTAATTTTTGTCTCCCTTTTAATTTTTTCCACCAGTTTTGCATGCTTTCATCTGAAAATCTGAACAACTAATTTGAAGACAACAGTATGCAATATAACAACCATTGTGAAATTCCTATCATCTTGTTTAGTGAAATTTTGTATCATTTCTAGTGTTTTTTATTTACTATTTTTCATTCTCTTTAAAAAATAAAGAAATACGAAAAAATTCTAAATTCTTATATTTTTCTCAGTGTAATATTGTAGTTCAGCCAGTGTATGCAGGCACGGAAATTTCCTGGTGCTGTTTAATAACTTTGGTGGACTTTGGGCACTTGTGGGACTCTTAGTAAACTCTGACCGTCTTTAGTCCCCAGCACACAGGCATGGACCTTCTGCTGGTTCCGGTCCAAAATTTTAAGAACTTACGTGGATTCTGAGTGGCCTGTGGGACACAGGAGAGTTGAAATCTGTGGACCCAGCATGAGGAAGTGCTCAGCTTTCCTGGAGCCATTTAAGAACATTGGCAGACTCTGGGCAGCATGTGGACTGGCTGGGTGATTAGGAGTAAATGGCAATGACAGTCCTCTTGCTCACCCTGAACAGATCCAGGAGACAAGACATATGAGAACTTGGAAATCACATACCTGAAATCTCTGAAATGATAGCAATTCAGGCAAAGAAACTTGTCCATCAGGCTATAGAAAAAATAAGACCAGAAATAATCTCAAGGTCCAGAAAGAAAGGATAACAGTTGTAAAAGAATTGCTCAGCACAACTAAAGACATAGATAGAAAAATAGAGGAGAATTAAGAAATGATGAAAACACTGAACAATACAGGAAAGAATTATAGTGCATGAAACAGATTCAAATAGATATCCAGGAAATTTAAGAATTTCATTGAAAGCTGCCAAAATTACTTGAATGAAACTGAAGATAGACTTTCAGACCATGAAGACAGTGGCACAGATAATGAAAATGAAACAGAGATCTTAAAACTAATAAGGGACCAGGTAATAACAATTCAGCTATAAGATAATGCAAAAAGAAATAATAGGTGTCACTTAAGCAGCAGGGTACAATCCAAATGACATAAAAAACACTACTTGCAGAAGTAGTAGCAGAAAATTTTCCAACCATGAGAAAAGAAACACATAAGGCTAAGTAAGGCATACAGGACTTCACACAGCCATAATCATAATAAATCTATACCTAGACACTAATAATCAAAGTCTCAGAAAGTCAATAAAAGAATAGAATATAAAAAGTTGCTGGAGTAAGGAGACAGGTCACATATAATGGAGAGCCCATCAGCATCTTTGACAGATTCAACACAAAACAACAAATCAAAAAGAACTTGCAATGAAGTATTTCGGGTCTTGAAGGAAAATAACTTCCAACACAGATTGACGTATCCTACAAAATTATCTATCAGATTCAGTGGTGAAATAGGATTCTTCCATGACAAAGAACAACTAAAGAAATTTGTGACCACCAGTCTCAGTTCACAAATTAAAAGAAACAGAGTAGCAGAGTGGATTAAGATGCAAAATCCAGTGACATGCAGAAATATATTTATTTTATTTATTTTTTATGTATTTAGTGCAGGGTCTCATTACACAGATTGGACTTGTAGTGATCCTTTCTGTTTTACAGCCTCTGTAGCGCTGGGATTACAGGTACACACCACCCTTTAGAGGGTTTTGTGTACTTGAAATATAGCCCACTAACGTGGTGTATTCTTGACCTGCTGCACAGAATCTGTTGAGTTCTGACTTCCTGTGCAGTGGAGATTCAGAAAGAAGCCCAGGGCTGTGATCTGAAGCCCAGAGTTTACACTGAAGTTGACCAAAAATTTTTAGAAAATCTCCAACCCTGACTTCTTCAAAAAAATGTTTAGGTAGCACCAAATTTTGCCTTGAGTACAGCTCAAAACCCTCTGAAGTCTTGAGTTGTCTGCATTTTCCTCGGAAAGGAATTTTAGACTTGAGAACAAGGTCTAAAATGTTCTCCTTGTGTAGTCTCCCAAAGTGGGGGAATGGCCACATGCACATGTGTGCCTTGAGAGCTACTGCATGTTGTATATGGCCCATCAGAGGGATGGGTGGGCCCCAGGTGTGCCTATGGGCCTTAGGAGAAGGATCTGGGAATTTTCTGGCTCATATTGCTGTCAGATCTTTCTTTCTTTCTTTTCTTTTCTTTTCTTTTCTTTTCTTTTCTTTTCTTTTCTTTTCTTTTCTTTCTTTTTTGGCAGAACTGGGGATTGAACTCAGGCTCTTGCGCTTGCCAGGGAAGTGCTTTTTCCACTGAACCATCTCCCTAGCCCTCTGGCTCATATTGCAAGATGCAATTTGTTTGGCTGAGTCATGTATTACACTTTCCAAGTCCAAAGTCCAGCTTTCTTTTGGGATGTTAGCATTCTATTTACTAAATATTCTAGGGTTCTAGGTTCTTCCCCTGTGCATTCTCCTCATGTATTATTTTACCCCTTAGATTTACCCTGCCACAAACCATGGCTTGTTTTTAACTCCTGCTCTTCTGTCTTACTTCAGTGCTTGGTGCCCTGAAGCGTACACCATCACAGTGTCCCTCTTCCCTACCCTTTTGTTCATTCATTGGGCTCTTAGTCACTTCTGCTTCTCAGTGTTTGCATCTCAGAGTCTGCTCCCTGTATCTTCCACCGTCACAGGAAATAGAACTGCACATGTTCCATGATCAGTAGGCTAGAATCAAGAAGAAATTCACCATCTTCCCCCAAATATGGTCTCAAGGAGCTCAAATTAAATATGTTTGCTCCCCTGCCCTGCCTCATGGATGCACTAGCACAAAGGTATATATTTGAATTAATTAATTAATTAATTAATTAATTTTTTGGTACTTGGAATTGAACTCAGAACCTCACAATATCCAGGCAGACACTATACCACTGAGCTATGTCCAAAGCCCTAAAGATGCACATTTTATAGTGGTTCTTAATGTCTTTGTTTAGATGAAACTCAAGTTATCTGTAGTTATAGAAGTTTTGACAAACCATACTTTTTGTATAACTTTCCTACTTCTCTACTGTCCCATCACCCCAAAAGCTATTTGCAGTCCAGACTCTGTGTGTTCTCCTAGGAGAACACAAAGGAAAGATTAGGGGACTACACCTTTACTCCCTTATCTTTTAAAACATTTTTTGACAAATCATTTTGATTCTATTTCTACTAAAAGGTAGGGCACAGGTCAAAAATGAAAAATAAAATTGTAAAAGTACAATTTGAATTGACACTCATGCTAGAGTCAAAGATTTTGGACCATAATAATAGAAATCAGGATTGATCGAGTACCAAATCAAAAGAAAGAATTCAGAGAAGCCAACATGGAAGAAGCAAAGGGCATACTCCTTTTTAGGAATGGTAAAAGCTACTCATTTATTGAACACATCCTAGTGATAATGGTGATATTATATAGACACAAATTACTTAAACTTATCTCCATTATACAACTTTGAGGTGGGTAAAATTCCATTTTTACTGATGATCAATGTAAATGTGATTAAATTATTTGCCCTAAATTAGTCACCACATAATGGGCAAAGTTTAAATTCAAACCCATACCTTATTCTTGCCAAATTCCATTTATAGTAGTTTACTATTTCCTTTTGAAGTTTTCTTTGAAATAAATTGGTGACATATGGTTAATCCTACTAACTCAGATATACAACTGATAAATCATAATTCTCTAATTACAGTTTTTGTTTGAAAAAGTTTGAGTTGGGAATAAATTATGAGATAAATTTTGATTCATCCTGATATGATTTTAATTGCTAGAACAAACAACTTGTGATCATTTTGTTAAAGTACACTGGTGTTAGGCACTAAGAAAAGAAGAAAAATAAGTCCAAGTTTTAAAGTTTTGTTTCTATGAGATATTTTGCCTGTAGTCTCAAAAATTATAGAAGACAGTTATTTATAGTTTAGTTCCAATCACATTGGAACTTGAGGATCAAATCTGATGAACTTGGGCATGGTAAAATTTAATGTTTCTTTCTGATATTAAACTATGATTACAAGTAATTTTCAGACAAGTGCCACTGTGATAGATTTAAAGAAAAACAGGAAAAAAATTGGATTGTTCTATCAGGCTTTGCTAGGGTTTAGACACTTTAATTTAATTTGAACTTGGAACTGAGAAAAGATAAGAAGAAAAAGATAGGAAAGAAATGGAATTGACCAGAAACAATGAATAGATTTGTTACAGTGTTCTTCCATCAGAATTCAAGGGTCAGTAATTCTACTCAGTTTTCGCCTACTTTGTCATGAAGTCTATGAGATAGTTTTAAAATTCTAATATTACACATATCTAGTATTTTAAATGATAATATTAGGTTGTTGACATTTAAAGGTGAGAGATTGCAAATTTGGCTAGGTGTAGCAGCTGGTTAAAGAATGTTATCTCCACTAACATATGAAGAATTATCAAGTAGAATGAATACTTGACTTTTCAGTGTGACCGCCTAGTACATGAGTTCATTAAATATGGCTCTCTTCAGATGCACATCTGAAAAGCTGAGTTAAAATTCCTGAGGACCAATGGTGCTAATTTTTTCTATACAACAAGAAGTCTGAAGGAGAGTGGATACCAGTGCTCTGGGGTTCAAGCAAGAGAAAGCAGCTCTCTTTCCCATGAACTTCTCGTTGCAAGCAACTGTATCAACTTTATGTTCAGGGCTGAAAGACATTAGGGTGAATGTGGACAATGTAGATTTTTAAAACTTTTATTTATTTATGTGTTTGGTACAGGGTCTCATGACACAACTTTGGACTTATGTCTCAGTCTTCCTGGGCTGGGATTACCAGTGTGTGCCACCACACCGGGCTCTGGGCTCTTCCTGGCATGCAGTACTGGGAATGCACCTGTGTCCTTGCGCTTGAGCTTGACAAGCCCTAGGCAAAATGGAGATCAGAAAGCAAGGATTTAATTTTTCTGAAAAAAAAATTGAAAAAATAAGGTTAGGGATGGATGTAGAATTAAGAATAAGACTGGATACTGTTTTATCTGGTGAAAAGCTAAACCAACAGTGTTAGGGAAAAAAAAAAATTAATCGATGTCTCAGTACTAAATTGCACTTACTAATCCTTAAAATCAAATGAATGAATTAAGTATTCCTTCTAAGCCTCATGATGGAAGACTTTTATTATGGCTCTTCTTTTCACAGATGGCTTCAGTTAGGACCAATTACATGAGTGTATGAAAGATGGAAGATAAACATAAGGGAGAAAAGGCCCTCAACATTGATTTGCTAAAAAGAAAACTCAACTGCAGTAACAGTCTAGATATGTACTTTTTCCTCTCTTGTCATGCATGATTAAAACAGTTGATAACACTCAATATTGGTGATGGAATGAAAAAAATAGATGCCTTCATTTATTTCCTGTGGGACTATAAATTGTCCCGAGTGATTGGGAGGTTAATACTTACATCTTCACAAAAACACTAAGGAATGTAATCTGTGACTCAGAAATTGTAACTCTAGGAATTTATCTTTCCCAAACAGTTCTATATGCAAAATATACAGCAAAGAACAATAGTTTAGCATTGTTTGCAATAGTAAAAAATTATACAAACCCCGTGTGCTCCTTTCTGTGTACTTGTACTAAAATCGCATACACCTTAAACAAATAGTCATGGATAAGGAGTGGTTGAGACAAATTATGTGAATTAGCAATGTACTGAAGAGGAAAAAATGTCTGTGATATAGTGGGGAAACACCCTACAATACTGTGTATAGACAAAATTAATTTTAACTAAAAAAGTGTGTGATTATATGTACTCTATAAAATGCTGAAATTGATTTGAAGACCATCTGTGTAGTAAAGTTTCTCACTAAGAATATTTTTTTCATGTCACATCTCTTAGAAGATACTCATTTGGCCCTAAAGTTGCAAGTTTTACACTCAGCATATACGGGGAAGAGTTTCCTGAGCAAACAATAAAATGGGAATTTGAAATTAATTTAGTTATAATTCTTGTCCTTTCATAGGCAGTTTATAATTTTGGCCATGGCAACAAAATTCAGTGCTTTCAGTGCTTATCTGAAATGTGAGAAGCTGAAAGACAAAATAAAAATAATACTAAATACTCTGTAGATAAATTTTGAGCAGTTTCTAGTCGTTTCTTCATTTCCTTTTTTGGGAATTATTTTTAAAATATAAGAATCAAAAGATATGAGAATCTTTAAATTGCTCACAGTATACTATCTTTGCCTTATTAAAGCCATTAAATGATTTATTAAATTTCCTCTTTCTAGAATCTTGATTTGGACAAAAATAATTTTCTTCTTTTCTAGAATATGTATCCTTTCATGGTTATTAATTGTGCTTTTTTATGAAGGGTAGGAAAATTATTAGGAACAATTTTCTTAATATTGCTATTCTCTTTTAAGTATTTTTCAACTCTCTCCCATCTCTTTTTTATACTTTGTTTTTTTCAGACTTCTATTTTCTTTGCAGAAGTACAGTCATCTTAGGCTTTTATTTCCTTTGGCCTTGGTAATATTTAATAAAAGCTTTATAGTGTATTACAGATCAGAGTGACATTAATCTTTTCTCATTTTTATGGTATTTTGTTATGATTCCTACTTTTCAGTTCAGTGGTTGAAACCAGAAATGTTGAGGTTAGTGATCTTTAAAGTAGTTTTTTCCCTCTGTCTTTCTTTTAGTTTCTTGAGGATAATTTTCTTTCCTTCTTTGGCCACAAATGTAGGGATCACCTAATATTTAAACATACATATATTTCCTACATGATGCAAGGTAAATGTAAAGATAAATCATAAATACTAGAAGTAAATCTGCCCTTCTAATTTGTTATAATACACTTTATGATGTTTCTTTGGCACAAGTGCTATGACATTTGGCCAACCTATGCAACAAAGACTTCATTATTATGCACCACTCACTTTGTTATGCTCAGTAGAGCATAAGGCCAAGGAAGTTGCCCATAAGAGTGAACAGTCCTATTCATGGTTCATCACTTGGTGTCACTTAGCATGACAACAAGTCTTTAGTGCAGGTGTCCAAAGGGCTCCCCAGTACTTAGGGGGTCAAGTCCAATGCCCTTTAAGTATGATTAATGATCATTAATTAATTTCATTTAATTTACTTTATATATTCTTGATAACAAGATATTAAACACATTAAAGAAAGCACACATAAGAGGAAACACATGTAAAGACCATAAAAAGCTTGAATCAAAATTACCTCGACTAACTAGTCATTAAGATTGGAACTCTCTACAGATACTGTCAGCATCTAGATCAAAATTGTTCAGTAGGATATGCTCCCAGCCACATAATGTAATGTAAAATTTTCTGTTAAAAATTAAATATTTGGTGTTCATTTTAAAAATGCATTTTGTTCTGTTCAACATAACAAGTATTATCACAAGAACATGCAATTTATTTTAGAAATTACTGAGACATATTCTTAATTTATGTAATCTGCATGTGGTTTATAGTTACAGCACATCACCCTTTGGACTAGTCATATTTCTTCTGTTCAATAGTCATGTGTGTCCAGAGCCTATTTCATTAAACAATGTAGGGCTTAACTTTCAAATTTGTAGCTAGGTTATTTGTTCATTTTAAGTCTATCTTAACAAGAGGTATAGAATAGCTGCTATGTCACTGTAACTAGTGACATTAATAAAGGTTTAAAAGACAACCTGTATATTTAAAGATATACAGAAAACCACCACTTAATCTTAATAACGAAAATGTAATGGGTACATTGCTGATTCAATGCCAAGGCATAAGAAAAACACAAGCTGCTAATGCCATTCTGCAACAAATAAAACTGGAGCCCACAAATCCAAAGGGAAAAGTAAAACTAATGAGCTTTGGTTGGAATAGGATCAATGGTGGAACCAGTCTGACCACACAAGCATTTCCTGAAGTGTCTTAGGGAGATGGATTTAAGGCCACACTGAGTTTGAGGGCAAAGAGCCAAAGGGCAAACCCAAAATCTAAATGTCAACCTTTACATGTTGCCCATCTGTTAGTCTCTTACTGGAGCTTGGTGAACTGACAGGCAGGCTGGCTGGCAGGCCATACCGAAGGATTGTATCACAGTCTAGTTCGAGGCGTAGTTGTACTGATGCATCATTCAGGCTTTCAAAGGACATTCTTATTTATACTTCCACAAATTTTAAAAGTAGGTATTATTAATTATGGCATACAAACAAAGACCAATAATTTTTTTTCAGTGAATGATTATTGATCAATGAGTAAGACAAGAATTATATGGGGCTTCAGGAAAAAAGGGTAAAAAACCAGGAGAACCTAGACAGATAAGGCCTCGCATTTCTAAATATTGAACATTAACAACTGAATCAGTTAGCTTCAGGATGGCGTATTCAGTCTGCTTCCGGTATATGTCCAAATCTCCTCTCTGTTCCTTTATGTCTCATAGTTCATGGTATTGCTTCTCTTTATCTTGAATAAATATAATGGGAATTTTTATTTTATCAATGTGGCTGTTAATAGATGTACCATTTTTATTTCTCCTAGAAACTTTTGAAATGTGTCACATAATTTCTCAGTACAATGGCAAATTTATCCTGAAATCACATTATTAAAAAGCCAAGAATTCAACTTCATTATTTTTATTCTCTACTTTCCTTATGCTCAACTATTGTTGAACCAAGTTTACAAGTGAGGAGTGTGCCTGCTTTGTATTAGGTTACTGTAGCAAGTTTAGACAAATTATTAACTGTTTGAAGGTGCCTAGGATTTGTTTGCCATATTTTCTACTTAATATCATAAGAATCTATCTTCTTTTCAGAGCATTGATTTAGCTTATGAAATAGACAAAAAGTCTCCTTTTGTACAACAGTGGATTTCCCTGTGATTCTGCTGAATGCAAGTTCTTTCTTCTGGGCCTTGCCTAGATCATTTTGAAACAGGTTATTTTTCATTAGCTTCTCCAACTTTTCAAGATTACTGAGGACTGTCAGGAGTTACTACACAATTCTTGTCCTAAGGAGACCTTATACCTAAAGAAGATTAGTTTTGAAAAGAAATCAAGGGAAAGATGTCTCAAGAAATCAAAATTTTGTGTGACTTCTTGTTTTTAAAGCAAGAGTCGCTTCATAAGGTTATGACAGAAAAAAGGCCCCCTAGAGAAAAGGAGATAGTTTTATCATCTGTCTTCAACAACCCTGATGAAGACGGTGGTGAGTTTAAAAAGAGACAGAATATTAGATAAAGTACAGGCATTTCAATATCAATATTCTCAGCAGAATCACTTATTTTCTCATTCAAGTCCACTTCTTATCTATAACTTCATTTTAATAAATGACATCACTATCCACTAGTGTGCCTAAGCTTAAACTTACTTCATCCTAAAACTACAAAATTTGTTATAAGACATCAAATATACTTACTTCAATTCACTAGCCTGTGATTTTTTTGTTTTGTTTTGTTTTCTTTTGGTGGAACTAGGGATTGAACCAGGCCCTTGTGCTTGCCAGGGAAGCACTTATTCCAATGAGCCATCTCCCTGGCCCTAGCCTGTGATTTTTAACTTTCTGGAGATTCTCTTGACAGTTGTAAGGTGGGTAGAAGAAATGAGATAGGTAAAAAGGATATAAAGGAATTAAAATTTTAAAATAGTACTTTCCAGAGAAACTGAAGCTTCAGGACATAGAAGTTACTCAGTCTTTATTCGTTTTCAGGAAACTTTAAAAAAAGTTCCCAAGGGCTTTAAGGGCCCAGTAAGGCTGGATTGATGCTTTTCAATGTTCCGTCCAGTGTGTAAAAAGGGCTTTTCACCTGTAGAAAGACTTGCCACCTTTCACCTGTAAGTTGAGTGTCTGCTTTCCATAGATTTCCACTGGAGAGCCACTTAAATACAACAAGCTCAAGGCCACAATGCACCCCTCTCTTTTGTGGATGTATACTCTGTTCTCTTGAAGCATGTACTTGATAAATTTTATCTACAAATCCTCCTTAGGCTTCTTACTGATGTATCTTGAAAATTCTTTTTCTGTGAGAGAGATCAGTGAACCTACAATCTGTCCCATGGGTGGGATGAATCAGGGTTCCCCATTTCAAATTCTTCTCTCTTTCTCTTTTCTCCACCCTGATCACCACTGACACAGTTCAAATCATCTTTTGAGTTGATCTGTTAATCTCCATGCATGTCTATGAACCTTTCTTCTCATTCCACCTGTCCTCCTCCTTCCCTCCTTCTCCCAATCAATTCTGCCCCCCCCCCCCAGATCAGTAACCTCAAATGAAAATGTGACCATAGGCCATAGTACTTCTCTACTCAAATTGATGACTTGCCTATATTCTCTTTGTGTGGTCATGCAAAACCTTCGTGACATGGTTTCTGTCTACTTTGATTTATTCCTGTGACTGTCCCTCCTTATCACTCATGAAATACTGATCTACCTGGTAAATTCCAGAACAGACCATTCTGTTTTACCTGTGAGGTACCAGTTCTCATTGACTCTCCTGAAACATTGACCATTTTCTATCTTAGCTCACTGTCTCTTATCTGCAGCTTAATCCACCTTTACAGGCAGCTTGGGGCAAATGCTTTGTTAATGCCACTATCATTCTATAGAACAGTTCTCCAATTTTTTTTTTTTCATTCTGCTATCTATGCCGCTAACTTCACTAGACAAAATCCTTGAGGGTTGGAAGTGTGGAGATTGTAATTATATTTGAATCCTTGGATAAACTCATTGTACATTTTGAATTTTCCAAGAGAAAACTAGTGCTAGAATTAACAATAGAATCTCCCCAGAACCTTTAACACTGAATTAAATTAGCATAACGCTCATGAAATTGTTGCAGGTGATGAATCCAATTTCCTATAACAAATATGTCATGCAGCTCATGCAGCTCTCTACTGTTTTACCATTTTTATCCTATAACAGAATTCGTAATTAAATGACTGTATACATTTTAAACTGATAAGTATTCCCTTGTTTTCTTTAAAAGTTTTGAGATAAAACCCATGTATCATATAATTCACTCTTTTCATTTTTTCAATCCAGAGATTTTTAGTATAATCACCACCAAAATTGACTTTAGCATATTTCTATCACAAAGAAGAAACCTGTAACCGTTCATTGTTCTACTTTCTCTCCCATCCCTTTGTCTCAGGGAAACACTTAGGTACTTTCGGCCTACACCAGACACATTTAAAATATGTATTTCTTTTTCTGGAATTACAATTATATGTGATTTGGCCGACATAGCAGCCTTCTCCTCCCTTCTTAGCTGCTCATGTCTCACCACTGTTCTGCCCTCTGCTGCTCTGTAAGATGGCCTGACTTTACTTCCTTCCATCATGAGATCTTGCCATGTCTTTTTGTTCCAGGTTTATTTTACTCATCATAATTTATCCATAGAGATAATCTATGTTCCTGTGATCATTTGTTTCTAAGTTACTTGTTAACATCCTAAAGATCCTTAATTCATTTATTAACTCATTAATTTAACAGTATTTATTGAATATGTACTATGAGTGGAACACTATGCTAATAGTGAGTTATATAAAGAGTAAAAACATAGCCTCCCCCATGGGATTAAAAATATATATTGGCTTTGTATAGGCTTACCTTAGTTAATCTTATAACAACTCTGACAGGCAATCAGTATCACCTTCCTGTTATAAATGAGGCTATTTCGGAATAGTATTTATTATCTAAAATGTCATAAAAGTCTAACATTTTTCTAAATATAAATGTGTAAGCAAGCTGTACATGAGATGTATGCCTGTAATCCTACTGGGCAAATTATACTGAGTTAACAAACTCTCTTGGCACTCAACGTGTCTCTTTGAAAAATGCCAAGAACCTCACAGGTTTTGGAAAGATTAAATGTGAAAATCCTTATAAAAGACAGAACACTTGGAAGGCTTAGGAAGGGAAATCACAGTGAGTTCAAGTCTATGTTGGGCCTCATAGTGAGGCCAGGCCAGGCTGAACTATTTAAGGGGACCCTGTTTTAACCCCTCTATCCCCAAAGGTGTAAGTCTAATAGATTTGGAGATTTTTCTGTGGTTTACAGTTGTGTTTCTTAAATTTTAATGTAAACATAACTCTCTGTTGGGAATCTTAAGATACAGATTCTGTGTGAACACATTTGTGGTGGGGTTGAGATTCTGTACACCTAACTGCCACCAAAATGATATACAACTGCTATGAACCACATAAAGCAAAGCAAAGCTTTAGAAATTATATGTAAAATACTACTGTATCAAAAATTTTTCCCTTATGGAATCTTTTGTTTTGAACCAAGTCACCAGGGCCTCTTTAAATTTGTCTAAATGTGAGAGTTGGGTAGTGTTATTTCTGATATCCTCACTCTTCCTCAGGCTTCTGAGCATGCTTAATGCACTCACTTTGTAACAATGTATTATTCCTGCAAAATATTATAGTGCTTATTGGTGTATACATGTGCGCATTTTATTTTAGAAAGTTTGATGCTTTGTTTCCCATGCTAGATTTTAATCTCTATTAGAACGGGGACCATATCTCAGTTATTTATTTATCCTTCACACGGTTAACCATCATTCTATATAATCTAATACCCGTAAATCATGTGAATTTTTTTTTCAAAGAAATTTAGGACATCCCTACGACTGTGTTCCATCTTTTATAGATTTTCACATTTAATGTTTTACAAAACCTGTGGTTCTTACCATTTTGCAAAGACTCACTTTGAGACCAAGAGAATTTGTTAGTTCAGTGAAGTAAACTGCCCAGTAATACTGTAGTCTATGTTTTTTCTTTCAGGCATGCCACACTGCTGTCTGTTACAGTGTGCAGGTCAGTAGTGCTGTACTGACCACTAGAAGATGGATTCATCCATCCTATCAGCTAATTATCATTTCAATCAGAGTTGAATTAGAGACTTCACTTTTTCTTTTTCTTGCTGGTAGTAACCTCTGCATTTGGATTCAATAAGGAGAATATCAGGAAAGGATTTTGGCCTAATCACTGTATTCTTGGTCAGGCTATGTTCTTGGACCTTGGCAGCTTTCCACTGGCGGTATCATGGATCCCCGAAGCCCAGTGAAGGGCTGGCAGCCCTGTCAAGGCCATCAGCAACCCTTCTACCCAAGTCAGTTGTCTAATCCTCTGCATCATTTCTATCCCTCATTTACTCCTGTTCTCTTAAACTGAAGAAGACTGATGAAACAATTATGTTAGTTCTACTCACATGGACGTGATTGCTTTATAATTCAACATGCTTACATGACTCAACTGACTCATGTTGATTTCACTTGTTAAAGGAAATGGTCTTATGCCTAGGCAGTCTGCAATACAGTCTATTTTCTTATTGATCCTTTACTTTCAAGTTAAATATAGAAGTAGATAATCTAAATAAATTATAGGATCAAAAATACTTATGGTGTCCTTTTCACTTAGTTGTTTTCCTGAACGTTTATAGATAACGTATTTGCATACAGGGGTGACTCAAGCAAGCCCTCTGATGACTCTTTGTCCAGCATCTTTCGCTCCTGTTGGCATCTTTTCTTATTTTTGTTTGGTAGCAGAAATCAAACCATTAGCCTCATACTTAGCAGACAGATACTGTGACACTGAGCTACATCTCCCGCCTAGGCCTCTTTTTGGAGTACCATTTCAAGTGAAAGCCATAAGACTTTTGCATGCCCAATGGACATTGATCCATGCAAAAGCAGGCAGATGACATTGGGGCTTTTCTGATAACTTTGATAATGTCCCAACCAGCAAGTTTCTTAAAATAGCTACTGTTTTGAAAGGATGAAGTGGGCATCAAAGTAGTGAGTGGTTTAGACAGTGGACTCTGAAGAGGATAGACTGTGTCCTGGGTTTGTTATACGAGTGGCCTTGGACAAGTCACTTAAGGTGTTCCCACTTTCTCCCCATTATATGAAGAATGGGTTTAAAAATCACTCTTACATGCATGAAATTAGATAACATGGACAAAGCACTTGGAATTTAACAAAAACTCAATAAATATTAGCTTTTATTATTTTGCATTCTTTCTGACCAGTTCAACCAGAAGTAGAATTTCTGGAAGGAGAATTTTTGGAAAGGTGCAGATAATGGTTTGCTAACTGATTTGCTTAGTTGTTAAACATTCAGGTAAAAAGCAGTAATTTGGAGAAAAAAGATAGTATTTTGGAGCTATGATCTGATTTATGGATATATTTGGATTTTTTCAATTTTGATATCTGTTGTTCACATGAGTCTTTTTGATTTAACTGTATTTTCCTCTCTTGAGCAGTTATTTAGCAATGACCGCACAACTATTTTTATTATATACTGAGTTTTGGAATGTTTTTAGGATTTGCTCCTTTTTTGGGGACAGGATCTTGCATTACCTAACTACTTTCTCTTTGAGCTCTCCATCCACAAATGAGTCTAATTACAATATAGTGGGATTATCCTAGCATAAAGGAAGCTAGAATTATGTTATACAAAAGCAGTAATACTTCACTTGGATCTTTCTCAAATCTTCCCACTTCTTTTCAAACTGTTTTACAGATCTATTGGAAATCTCTTTCTCCTTGTTGCACTGTTGCTTCCCACTCTCTTATTTCATTTTTCACTTGCTGTATTTTATCTGGTTTGTTAGTGACCATCATTTTTACCTGTTTCATAATTTTTGAGCAAAGTAATTTGAGCATCTTCCCATGTTTTGCCAGCATGTCATTCAATGGTCAAACATTCCTTTCACTGTAGAAATAAGATGAATGTCATCATCACCAAATAGTTCTGAAAACACCAAGTAGTTCTGGTCTGTTTTCTCTTCAACCTCTGCTAGCTGAGACAGAGCTCTAGATAAAACACTGTGATCCTCAGAATTACCTAACATGGCAGCACTTATAGTAAAGGCAGGTGCGCTGGCTGAAAGTTCTTTTCTATGACAAACCAAGCGTGAAGTTTGCTAAATTGCTGGTCAAGATTCTCAATCTGCTGCTGCTTTTCTTCAAAACATGTATCCAATTCATTCATCTTGTCATTTTGTTGACAGTGTCAGCAGTCTTCTTCACCATTCTCAATATTCCTGCTCCACTCAGAGCCTGTGTCTTAACTGTCCTAGGCAGCTCTGATCTTTCCAGGAATTGCCTTAAGTCAGGATCCTGGAGTACAATGGGATATTTTACTATTCTTTGTAGATACCTTTCAAGAGCTGCTCTTCATTTTTCTACAAACTTAGTGGACGATGAATCTTATTTGCCAACTTTGACCGTGGTCGTACCTACTATACTCTTTCTGGAGCTGGTGGCAGATATAACCAACATGTAAATAGTTGCTTGCTAATTTGCTGTGCAGATGAAGAAAATCACTGAATCTTCTTTTAACAGAAAATTTGCTCTTAGTGAACATGGAAAGAGATGTCTTTGATGTAACTCTGTATGCCATGTAATCATTCATACCATTACCAACCTTCTCCGGATCAGATACAGCAATTTCTATAACAAAAATATCTCCATTTGCCTCTTCTTCAGTCAGAATCTTCCCTGGATCTGTCAAAGATCCTGGGAGCTGACATACTCTTGGACTCCATTCTAGGAGCAATGAGTGTAGTAGGTGTGACAGGTGTGACTGCAGGAGAAGGTTCCAAGGACAGGATAAGGTCCCTTTCTGGGCTGTCCAAAGAAACTTCTTCTGTGGCTTCTGCAAACAGATCTTCTCTGTCATCGTCTAGCACAATGCCTGATGATTTCGGGCCATTGGAGTTTGCACAACTATCTTCTGTAGGAAGAGGTGGTGCTGGAGATGATGGACTTGGCTCCAGGTGGAGACAGGGCTGATGAGCAGGTCCTCGCCATCCTCTAGCATCTCAAAATCTGTCAGCTTCCAGTCCCACAGCAGAGGAGGTTACTCCTAAGCCACCATCTTCAGTGTCCCGGACGACTACCAAAAAATACACTTTTCTTTTACACTGGTTTGGAGTGTCTTTGGCTACATAATGTTTGATAGAATACTTAATAAATAACTACCTGAGAGAATTTATGTCTTTTCAACATATATATTTTTCTCTTGGACCCAGTGTTACCTATACAGCACTGAAGTCAAACTCTATTCTCTTTATGTGCATACTTAGACATTGAAGCATAGAACATTTATTCTTATGGGTCAGGATCCTGTAAAAATTAATGAGATGTGTCAGAATAATGCCTTTGGGGATGACAAAACTCGAGGTACTACTCCAGATGAAAGACAAGGCCATTTCTGCCAGTTTGGGGCATTATTCACTTAGTTAGTTTGGAAAAGATGTTTAGCTCTGGAAACCCTTGTTAGGAGAAGGACAAAATCAGCACATTTTAAAACTATAACTTGGGTTGCTAAAGATATAGAATTATATGGCCGGGCGTGGTGGCGCATGCCTGTAATCCCAGCACTCGGGAGGCTGAGGCAGGAGGATTGTTGTGAGTTCGAGACCAGCCTGAGCTACAAAGTGAGCTCAAGGCCAGCCTGAACTGCACAATGAGACCCTGTCTCAAAAAAAGACAAAAAAAAAAATAAAAAAAAAAAAAAAAAAAAAAAAAAAAAAAAAAAAAAAAAAAAAAAAAAAAAAAAAAAAAAAAAAAAAAAAAAAAAAAAAATAAAAAAATAAAAAATAAAAAAAATAAAAAAAAAAGATATAGAATTATGTCAAAACGTTTTTTCTTTAGTCAAAGTATTTTTAGGCACCTTCTACTTTGTTCCAAATCCTTTTCTAAGGTGGTTTCTGCTTATTAGAATATTACTTACAAATTTAGATGTAAAGAATGATTCATTTTACAAAA
Organism: Ctenomys sociabilis; assembly: GCA_004027165.1. Taxonomy (NCBI): domain Eukaryota; kingdom Metazoa; phylum Chordata; class Mammalia; order Rodentia; family Ctenomyidae; genus Ctenomys; species Ctenomys sociabilis. The sequence goes on from PVKA01012835.1 coordinate 27,395, forward strand.
GTAGCTTTTCTTCATGGTCATATTTTATGTAGAATTTTTGGGAATAAAGACTCACAAACCAAGTGTTTGTAGGAGCCTAGTGAGATATATAAATATGTACGGTGAACTCAATTGAAGACCAGAGAGTTCAATCTACTGGCTAGAACTAGTATTATTTTATATGTCTATCTTTAGGTGGTATGTAAAAAAAACAATAACAACTGACTTGGAGTTTAGAATTTTGAGTTTTATCCTGGGAATTTCCAGTTGTTAAATCTATAACTTTAGACATCAGTGTCTTTGTTAACAAAATAGAAAGTTAAAATAAGTGATTTCTAAAGTGATTTCCAGCTTTAAGTGGATCCCAGTTGTCTGTAGAGCTCTAAGACATAGTGTAATAGCAGGAAAAGCCAAATGGGATCCAGACATTGGCTGCATTCTAAACTCTTACTGACTCAGGCAGAATACTGAAAATGTTCCTGTCCTTCTATCCTAATAAGGACTTCAACCATCATTCCCTTAGATTTCTTCCCTAACTATCCTCTACCCCTGTATCAAAAACAGTATAAGGATTATAAAGTGAGGAGATACCACATAGAAACTATAACTATGTCTTTTATACTCAAAGACAAACAGTGTATGTGAAAAAGTTTGCAGAATTGTTGAGAAGGGTGAAGTAGCTACAATGAATGATTTTGAAAGTCCTGCCACCACCCAGGGAGCAATTCTGCTTTACTATGAAGTTAATAACAGTGTAGTGGCCCACTGTGCAATCTTAACACCTTCTTGTAATTTGCCATCAAGAAGTTACCTAGTCAGAGAGCCATGTCTACAACTGCCAGCTCCACATGCTTCCATGGCCATCATCTCTGACTACAAATGGATGCTTTACATTCTCTATAAGCTGCTCAAGGTGAGACAAAGCTGACTATCAGAACTTTAGAAGGAACAGAAGTTAAATCTTAGGCTGAACCCAAACTACAAATGAGTATGGGAAACATACATTTTACTTACTGAGTGCTTAATTGGAAACAGTTATTTTTAGGAGGCCGTTAGCATGGAGTTTCTTGAATCAAAGCATCTCTAGTAAATCATGTTTCTTCTCCACCTCCTACCTCAGAAGGAAGCTGTACCTCAGTGGAGAAGTTATGGAAGGTAGGTGAGTTGCATGTCTGTAGATGTGCCCTGTTGACCAGTATTATGAAGTGTGAGTGATCTTTCCGTAGAGCTGAGGGCTGACAGCCCAGACCTTGGGATAGGATGGAAAATGTGGAGGTATTTGTAGCAGTGTGTGGTGCCTGGGAAGCTGAGCTGAGACTGAGTCATAGGTATAGCTGAGTAGCTGAGGCTACTGGCTAGAGTAGCTGAGGCTGCAAAAACAGACAAGTCCTTCTTTCCGCTGCTCCATAAAGGAGCTAAAGCTTTACATACCAGCAGGATGAATAGCATCGAAGAAGACCAGCAACACTGCTAATGAGTCCAGGGGACACACGACACACCATGTGGATGGGGGTATGGCTTTATTCCTGAGGTCTGATATCTTGATAAGATCCCAGAATGGAGGCTAAGAATCCAATATACTGAGAATATTTTCTACATAAAAGACTACACTGTATTTATAGGAAGTATTTACATTATTGCAACATAAGTTAATTAGGTTGAACTAACTTAAGTTTTGTGCATTGGTGAAAAGCTTTGTTAATAGCTGAACGGTAGAAGCACTGCTTCCTTGCTTCATGGTTGCTTCATGCCTCCTTAAGGATGGAGTCAGTTTGGCAGCTCCCACTTTCTATGTCCCTCTGTACACCTCAAGTGGTATCTTTTTGCACCTAGCTTTATGGCCTGTGGGTTTGTGAGTTACCTCCCCAACACACACACACACACACACACACACACACACACACACACACACACACACACACATTCTTGAGGTCAATCTAGAGGCAAAATATAGGCTGCGGTAACTGTCCAAGTAGAGGTGTATTCCTCCTCACATTGGGGAAAGCAAGAGACCACTTTGTTATGTGTTGGATGTAGACAAAGGGGTGGGGGTTCAAGTAGACCACTGGACTTATACTTGTACTTTCAAATCTGGTCCCCTATGTCAATCACACAAAACTGGTCTGGCTTCTTACTATGGCCCTCCACAGCTGAGCCTCTAGGCTGGCCTTGTGCCAGTGGACATGGGCTACCCTTGCTGAAACTAGATGAGCTTTCCAAATTGCTTTGTTCTTTTCTCTGCATTGTGCTTTCTTTATTCAGTTTCTCATTTTCCTATCAATTACCTTTGGATTCCTGGGGATCTACTTTTGCTTTTCAGCACATTGCTGTTTTCTAGGTATTCTGATTCCAAGTCATCCCAGAAAGGCTGCAGTTTGCTGCTAGCATCTATTAATTTTGTTCTGATGCTTCTTGAGTTCTGCTTGTGTGCTTGGTACTGTTCTACACTTTTAAATTATATCAGAAAACAAGACAACCAACATCTTCTTCCTCATTAAACTTTTCTATTAAGGAGAGAGACAAATACAGAGAACCTTTTTGATGGTAAAACTGCTCAGGAGCAGTGTAATTTTAGTAATGTGGAGATAGGCAAGGTGATATAGGAATATAGCATGACAGGGATGATAGAGATCTCAGCCAAATATAAGAAGGAAGACCTGATCTGAGACCTGATTGAATGACGGTGTCTTGTCTCTGGCTGCCATCATTTTGCACCTGGCTATTGTGACACCCTCTCTACTCCCCACTTTCCTCCTGTCTTCCTCATCCCCTATTTGCCCTATGCCTGCCCTCAGATAAACTACAATTCCTTGTGATTATTCACAATTCCACCTGAACCTGTTCATAACTTCCTTGTGTTCAGGACATAACTTTTAAAACGTACTGAGGAATTCGGTGAATAATCTCTCCTCCTGATGTTCGTTGAGCTAAATTTTAGCCCCTAGAGATAAAGCAGACATCTGGGAACCTTCTGGCCATGACGTATAGCCGGTTTTTCTTTTGGCTAGGATGTCCAACCTTACCTGTGTCCTGTGCACTCTTACCTGCTTCTCATCTTTGAAAGTGCCAGGTCATATATCTCTGTCTTTAGCAATTCTTCTTTGCCCCTCTTTCTGCATTTCACCTAGCAGTTCAGATGTAAGAAACTTCTCTCTGTCACATTTGATAGCCCATTGTGCATTCCTATGTTACACCTCATCGTATGACCTTGTGACTTTTTGCATATTTATTTTTTCCACTTGGTTGTAAACATTCACAAATGTGAGGCTTCTGGTAGCAGTATATCTAGTGCTCTTCCCATTTCCCTGTATACAGTAGGAGCCCAGAGATGAATTTAAACATTCTTATTTGAAGATATACTTAGCCTTAACTGGGACATGATTCAGACTGAGTAGTATTTTGAAGGAAAGATATGAGATACAATCAGGAAATCTAGGAATTAAAAGAATTTTGAACATGCAGAATGACAAGATAAATGAGGAACTGGAAAGAAGAGAACTTTGGAGGTCATAGAAAAATAAAGTGATAGAAAAAAATGTGATTGTTTTTCTCTTTGTTCTTATACCCACCTCAATGATGTTTAAAAGAAGAAACACAATTCCTTTTTATTTTAAATTCTGCAATTTATATAATTACTAGAGAAATGTATTACAATTGTGCAGTTATGCACTGTATAAAAAAGCTAAAATCCTTGGTCTCTTTGGCAGGCTTAATAGTGGTCTCCCAAAAGTCTTTGTGTTCTGATCTCTGGAAATATGGTGTCTTACATGGTAAAAATGAACAGAACAGGGGCTGGAGAGATGGCTCAGTGGAATAAATGCTTCCCTGGCAAGCACAAGGGCCTGAGTTCAATCCCTGGTTCCACCAAAAAAAGAAAAAGAAAAAAATGAACGGAACAAAGCCAAAACACTCTTGCTGAAGATCTTGAGAAGGGGAGATAATCTTGTATTGTCCAGGTAAGTTAATATAATAAAAATAGTCCTTTCAGATAGAAACAGGTGGATCATAATCAACAGGAAGAAATAAGATGATGGAAATAAGTGACTAGAGTGAAACAGGAAGGACCACAAGCCAGTGAATGTAGGCGGTGAGGGGACAGGTCGGTTCTTCTTTGCTCTTTTGTGCTGCTGTAACAGAATTCCTGAGGTTGGGTAGTTGTCAGTTGGGTTGTGAGCCTCAGGCACGATGCCCTTTGGGGCTGCAAACCACAGCATTGTTTTAAAACCAAGGCATGCATGGAACCTTCTTCCTGAACAAGTTGGCTACAGCTCAGTGAGACTGATTTTGAAATTTCAACTTTTAAGAACTTTAAAATAATAAATTCATGCTTGTTTTGCTTATTTAAAGCCACCAAGTAGTGTCAAATTATTTCAGTATCAATTGGAAAACAATACAGCCTCTGAATTTTACTCCCTCTCCTAGGAGTGACCAACATTATCAGTGAAGTGTGGGCACTTCCAGGCTTGATTTTACAAATACTGCAGTAAAGACAACTGTGAATATGTAAACAGATTAGTTTTGAACTTCTGAAACAGTTGCTCTGTGTGTCATTTAGTATCATACTTTTTTCAGTTGTCTGTATTGGGTCATTAAAAAAATCAATATGGCAAAAGGTATTTTATTCCTTTCAACCACTCTGATTTTTTTCATTCTGTGAGTCTTCTATAATTTATATTACATTCTACTAAATTATTTTGTATATTAAAATACTGAAATTTACCTTTCTATTTGAAAAAGTACAGTGAAGTTTGAGCTTCAGGATATTAAATAAAAATGCAAAGTAAGTGCACTCATGATTGGAAATCCTTCATTTCTCTCAAATGAGATCGGTTATGCCTGATGTGCCACAGAGAATCCCGCCTGATCCAGGGCTCCCATTTGTGAATTTTTTTCTTTTTTTAAGCTTTGAAGTTTTCTGAACAGCCATATATTAAATTCTGGGATGGATTGTAGCTTTAACAGATTAAAAAAAATGATAATAAAAAGTTCTACCCTACAAAGCCATCTTCTTTGATGCACACTTGTCAGAAGCAGGTTACAAGGCATAATGAGATGTCACATCCTGCGCGACATGCAAAGTAGGTTTAAAAAATCTGTCAATACTGCACAGAGACTTTAATACTGGGCATGGCCAATCCATGGAACAAGAAATCCATTGGCTGCCATTCTATTTAAATGACTGAAAATAGGTACTTATCAGAGCTCCAATAAATGTCCCCTGTGGGTCAAATTTTTTTCTTTTTCTAAAGGACACAGTTTTATAGAATCTCTTTAGGAACTGAATGTACTTTGTTAACCAAGCCCTGCTCAAAGCACTTGCTGTCAGTCAGTAGAAAAGATTTGGCTGCCACCTTGATGTTAGATATAAATATACTCTAAAGATTAAACGGATTAAAACTGTGCTATTTAATTTGAAATGGAATTTCCCACTGTCCTAACTTAGGTAGGTAGGATTCTGTGGGTTTGCTTTTCATTCCAGCCTGGTTTATAAGCATAATGAAGAAGAGGCGGCTAGGGGTTTAGAATGTAAGTGTGTCAAATGGAGGAGACAGGACTCCTCTCTGTAGAAGGAGGTGGGCATTAACTCCAACTTGTTAAAATGCACCAAGTCTCTGTAGTTCATTAGGTTTTGATTCTTCTCTTCACAAAAAGAGTAGATAAAAAGTTACCAGCAACAAGGAGAGATGTTATAGCAGAAGTGAATGTGATATGACAGAGTCTTCTTTTACTAACAAACAGTGTCAGCTCTCTAGGAGGTAGACAGTATGAAGTGCAACAAAAACTGTAATTATGCCCTCAGCAGGAGACCTGTATTTAGAGTGACAATAAGAGTGTCTCTAAAAACCTGTTAGGTTAAGGCTGCTTGTTTTAATTATATGTATTAGGAGTTTGCATCTTTACTTTTTGCCTTTTAAAATTCAAAGAAAAAAAACTAATTATAACTTGGACCCTAGTAAATTGGGCCATATTTAAACAATGAATACTTGGCAACCTTATGGGGGACTGTAATGTGTCTGCCTGGTATGGCTGCTGTGGAAGCCAAACTGGCTCCCCAAATAATTTGTTTTTGTTGCTTCTGTGACAGAGGAAACACAAACAAAGGCTAAACCAGAGAAATAATGAAATTATCCTGTTTTAAAAAGTCAATTGTACTGCTGATTTCTACTGGTCTATTGAAAGGAAGTCAGTGTTTAATTTTTTTCTCTTCTTTTTTAATTTTTTGGACCAATTTTGCATGCTTATATCTGGTAACCTGAACAACTAATTTGAAAACAACAATATGCAATATAACAATCATTGTTCAATTCCTATCATTTTGTTGAGTGAAACTGTGTAATTTCTATTTTTTTACTACATTTTATTATATTGGTGCATATTATATGCATATGCACCAATTTAGTTTTCATTATTTTTGGCTTGGGTTGATTATTACATACAACATTGTAGATTGTGGGTTGTCCATATGTATTTCAGGTACATGTTGGTTGGATACATTGTGTTTTTTTTCCTTTCTTTTTTTTGGAAGGAGGTGGCTGTGGTGGTGCTGGGGACTCAACCCAGGGCTTCACAATTCCAGGTAAGCTCTGTCTCATTGAACTATGCCTCAGCCCATTGTAGTTTGGTTTTCTGCCCCTGCTTTGGTCATAAATATAATAATAGACTACAGCTGCTTCTAGCTGACTTTAATGGAATTGTGTGGACTCAGATTTTAGATTTAGTCTGGTTCAGAATGTGTTATATCTGAGCAACACACTTCAGCGTCATATATTATTATAAAAAATATTTTTTCTTTTTGGAATTTATCTTTGTCAAATTTCTGCATCTTCTTTCAAATAACAGAATGTAATCCTGTTACATTCATCAGAAAAATCAGCCCCCTCCCAAACTGAGTTGGCTAAAATCAAGTTTTCCATGTATGGTAAACCTTTATTTGATGGATTCTAGATCAGCTTCCAGTTTCTTATGCTCCTGGACAGTCTGCGTTGAACAACAAGAAAGTAAATAATTCTGCTAGGGTTTGAATGTAGTAATATAAATAGACATAGTAATAGGAGGACTGTTGTCTTCAAGGAGCGTTAAGATGACACTTTGTACTTAAACTAAACACTCAATAAAATATGTTCTGTGCATTAGCATTCTTCTATTTCATATACATAGATTTTTAAAAAAGCTGACCTTTGCAAAGTGAGAGTGAGCTGAACAAAATTTGTTGGTTTTGTTGGGCAAAAATCACATTTGTAGAACTGAGTTGATGAATCAAACTGGATGAAAATGAAAGTAAAAGAACAGTATTTTGGTATTGTTCCTGGGGCTCCAGTCCAGGAAGTGTCATGGGTTTCATAGCCCAGGTAATGTTAGGATGGTCTGTACAAAATTATTATGGCTGAATGATTTGATCCTGTATTATAAATTTCAAATTTCCAAGAAGAAATGGAAGCCAAAGCAAATAAATATTTTTCTTTTTAGAATTTATCTTTATCAGATTTCTGCATCTTTTTTCAAATAACTGTCAAAGTAAAATAATAGTGGTTCTGAAGGATTTAAATAAGTACTAAAGTATCGAGGAACCACTTGCATATTTATTGGTGTCCCCTCTGAAATTTGTAATTCAGGCTTCTGCATTTAGGCAGCCCAATTTTCAATTTACTGAAGTACCAATTTAGTCTTCATTATTTTTGGCTTGAGGAAAACAATCACTGGCTCTGAAGTTAATAATAGTTTTATAGTAGGAACTCATGGATTTTTCTAGTGATAGGGATCTATAGTGTGTATAATGGTGTTTTTCTAATTAAGTAGCAATTGAATAAACACAATAAAAATCAAGGATGAACTATTCATTTATTTTGATGTGTTTAGTTCAGGTTAGATTTTACTTCAAGAGTGTTATTTCTTGTTTAATAATTTATAAAAATAATGAGTGACATGAATCATTGGGACTGTTTTCCATATTTATCAAAATAAATTACTTGATGAAAAATGGAGCAAGGTTTACACAGCCAGCTTGCAACATTACTGGGTGTTATAAAGAATGAAAATGCAAATAAAAACAACACTGAGATACCATCTCACTCCAGAAAGAATGGCTATAATAAGGAAATCAACCAACAACAAATGATGGAGAGGTTGTGGGGAAAAGGGAACACTTCTCCACTGCTGGTGGGAATGTAGACTGGTACAACCATTGTGGAGGTCAGTGTGGAGACTCCTCAAAAGAGTAGGACTAGAAATCCCATTCAAGCCGGCTATCCCCCTACTGGGAATTTTCCCAGAGGAACTGAAAACATTGAATCAGTGATATATGTGTACCTATATTTATAGCAGCACAATGTGTGCTAGCAAATTCTTGGAAACAACCAAGATGTCCATCACAAGAGGAATGGTTGAAAAAGATGTGGTATTTCCATATAGTGGAGTATTACTCAGCTATTAAGAATGATAAGCTTGAAGCATTTATACTGAAGTGGATGCCACTTGAACATATACTCATAAGTGAAATAAACCAGACACACATGTGTAAATATCATATAGTCTCCCTAGTATAACAAGCGAAAAGCAGAAATACAAATGGAAACATACAACAACAACTAAAAACAATTGAGTCAGATAAGGCAAAGTGAATGGCATATGCTGCAGGATGCTAATCAGCTTTTCTTCTGGATGGTTAACAACCTAAGTTCACAGATCAAAATTGGAGAAATAGAAGAGCCACAAGGCCAGCCAACATTTTGGCCCTAGCCTTTCAAGGTCAGCAAAGACTCAGCACATTGGAGAACCTGTACTGCAACATCATGAAACTCAGTTGAGCTCCAAATTTTCTGAACAAGGAGATTATGGAACCACAGAGGAAGGAGCCTGATGATCTATAGTGTGCCTGGGGAGAGTCACATGGAGAGAAAACTTTCTCTCAGGCTCTCACGGAGAGCAAACTGGTCAAGCATTGGCCGTGACTCATCCACATGGATGACACAGACAAAGGATCTACAGAAGAAGGTACAGGACTACAAGATAAACCCTGAGGAGACTTCACTGAACTCATAAGAAACATAAAATACATGTGTTGTTATATAGGTCTTGCTCTATCTAGGTCTTAACCATCCAGCAAAAAAGTATAAAAATGAAGTATATACTGTGGGGCCATAATAATAATAAGTTGAGCTGTAAATGGCTATGGTCAACAACATCTTCGGATAACTCACTATTGTTGTGGAATGCTGGACTGTGTTGGATTGTGTTGTCGAGTTCAGGCACCTAAATTAGTTGAATGATAATGGAGTGCCCATCTTTGACAGGTGTAGACAAAGGAAGGGGTATAGAAAGGAAGAATCATGACGTGTGTATGGACACTATAGTTGGGACAGATAACGCCGTGCTTCTACATAATTCTATGAGAGGCAAGATTTGCACTAATGGTGGTTGGACAGGATATTATGTCGGCTTCTAGTACTATGGACAACCACTAGGAAAATACCAAGTTAGAAATTATTAACTATTGAATCTTTGATGTAATTCAGTTATAAAAAATAAGATACGCAAACAGCTATACTCTCTTAACTTACTGATAAGAGACATCTGCTATAATAATGTCTGTAAGTATAATATCATGTATGCACCTTCTATGATACCAAAACAGTATGAAAACAGTTTGCAATATATTAATTTATCAAATCCATCTTGTCAAGGTATCTTAAAACTGTCTCATTGATATTTGTACTTCAATAAAACAAACAAACAAACAAACAAAAGAATGAACATGAAGTGGTGAATGGCAACCCTTCGTGTAATGCACCCTTAATGTGCAATTAGTTCAAGTTAAAACCTAGTGAGTATCATAATCAGATGACCACTTGCCATAATGTTAGAAGTTCTAGAAAAATACAAGAGAGCAGGATCCCATCACATTAGATATGGTTTAAAAATTGTCACTAAAAGTCACTAATCTTTGAATTATATTAGCTACACAGACTAGTGCTTATCTTAAATGTTTCACAATTGGGCCATACACTATTAAAAGCAAATCCACAGATCCGTGTGGCACTGTTTCTCTTATGGAAGTGAAATGGTATAAAAGATTCTCTGGATAAAACCCTAAGGAAATGCCTTGCCCAGTGGTATGAAGGAGTCCTGAAACCAAAGGCTGGCAGGCTCACTTCCCATGTCCTGTGTCTATTCATCGGTGGTGCATGACCACTCTTCTGTGGACCCTCAGAAAACACGTTATCTATTTTCCGAATTCAAGGACATTTTGCATGACCCCCTAATCAATTTCCGAGTTCTCAAGCAGAGACATATATGTGTTAATTTATGAGACAGAACCCATTTTGGAAACTTCTCTTGCAAAAGCCCTTTTTCCAGTTGCTCTGTTTGTATGGACTTGGGAAATTTCACAAGAAGGAAAGCTTTGGTAAGTAATTTCAATTTCAATAAGCTCCATTCTTTGATTCTGTCGTCTATAGTAGTGAATGTTAACTGGATAACTGGTTTAAGTATGCTTAGGTGTATTGAGCATCTTGTTTTTCTTCTGATCATTTTAACATTTATATTTATTTAAAAATATTTTGTTTCAACCTTTTTCTTTTCTTCAATATCACTCTCCGCGTAGGCTCAATCTTGAGTGGGATTTGAAGATAATAGGACTTAAATATTTTAAGAAATGTGTGATGTTTTACATTTGAGCCTAGAACCCATTTTTTTACATGTAGTAATATTTTAAGCTTTTAAAAGTTGTCAGTGATTCCTTACATTTCACTTTCTTATTCACATTGATTTGCTCTTTCCTGACATTTTTCATAATTATATAATACTTACAGATATTGCAATATAAGTAGGATATATATTAGCAATATTAAAAATAAGACTGATGTTTATATCTAAATAACTGTCAGACTAAAACATTTGTAAATTTATACATTTAAGTAATTAGATGTAAAATATTTCTATTTAATATGTATGTATTTGACAACAGTAAAACAACTAGCATATTTTTATTTCATCCATTTGCTTGTTTAACTCAGTTTTAGAATGTTAATGATGTGAAGGCATTTGTAAAATGTAATTACATTTAAAATGTAATTACATTTTATAAATATTAAAATGTAATTTATTTAAGTGAGGGAAAACACTTCTTATCATATAAGGGAATCAAACTTCTTAGAGATAATTTTCATAATAAGTTACTCCATAATTGATAGCTTTATTTATTTATTTATGTTACAAAAGAAGTTTGAGTAACATTCTGATATAAAATAGAATTGTTTAGTCTGATACTTTGTGTTAGAGTGTAAGAAATAAAATGTATTTCATACCTTCTTTTCTTTTTTTTTTTGTTTTGTTTGATACAGTGTCTCACTGTGCAGCTTGGACTCATAGTGATCCTCCTGTTTTAGCCTACCCAGCACTGGAATTACAGGCACACACCACCATGTCAACTGGTCACTTATCTATTTATTTGGTACAATGTTTCACTATGCACTTCATACTCCTGGTGGTCTTCTTGTCTCAGCCTTCCCAGCACTGGGATTACAGGTATACACCACTATGCCCTGTTTCAGTAACTAGCACAGGGCCAGAAGGTGTCCCTTGAGTTCCAGGTCCGTAATGGTGCATGGTACTGGGCACTGAACTTGGGAACTTGTGCGTGCCAGGTGGATGTGTATGGCTATCTCCCCAGCCCTCTTTCTTACTTGTCTATGAGAAGGTTTATGTCTGATGCCTTATCTGTTGCTTTTGATACCATTTCTTTAAACAAGATTTAATGTACCAAATACGTTAATTTTGTAAACAATGGGTCCTCTCTTCTCTTTCTTTTGTTGAACTGGAGATTGAACTCAGGCTGTTGCACTTGCCACGCAAGTGCTTTTTCTACTAAGCTATCTCCTTGGCCCCCAAAGGGTCCTATCAACCAACCTGTTTGAGTCTTAGTTGTAGCTCAGGGAGCCAATTCAGTTTGCATGGAAAGAAAACATGACAGAGTAAAGCTATGAAAATCTTGTGAAGATAAGTGAAGTTGGAATAGTCATTGTTCCTGATTTATCTGAATCCTCTTTAATGCTATTTTCTTTTCTTTATCTTAAAAATGTATGTCAAATATAAGCACAAACCTAGATGTAGGATGATTTCTTAAATTGCAAGTCTGAATTTTCCATCTCATGTCATGTTTTTAACAACACTGGGGCAGTGCCACTTGGACAGAAGAATTTCTTTTCTCCAAACTTATGAGTCTCCTGTCTATTACAAGAAAAATATGAAATTTTCTTTTTCAAGGCATGTTTTTATTGGGACAGCCTGTTTGCAATTGCTGCTTAAAACTGATCCCTAAAGAAAGAAACCTCATGAATCATTGGCTTGTTTGCCTTGGAGTAAGGCCAGGAGCAGTAAGTTTTCAAGATAAACAGTGCTCAGGGTGAAAGAATGGCACAGAAGATTTCTCAGGTGCAGTGTTCCCACTCTCCTTCTGGCATGTGTTGTATTTCACACTGTCTTATAGATAAGGCTGGAGGGAAATCCAGTGTGAAATAACTATTTGATGATACTTACTTCCTAGAGTTTTTATCAAAATGTATTTTAGTTGTCCAAAGAACATGGTTCCTAATATTGGTACTTAATAGTTACAACTTATTTTCATGCTCTCTCAATTTTAAACAGGAGCCTTAAAACCTGTTTTGTTTGCTGTTGGATCCTAATTTCAGCATACAGCGATGCCCAGATCAAGTGTTCGATAAATATTGGCTGAGATATTGGTTAAAAGGATGAATTCATTTTTGTCAAAAATTTTTTTTAAAAAATCACTTATCTATTTATTTGGTACAGTGTTTCACTATGCACTTCATACTCCTGGTGGTCTTCTTGTCTCAGCCTTCCCAGCACTGGGATTACAGGTGTACACCACTACGCCCTGTTTTGGTAACTAGCACAGGGCGCCCGGGTTTCCAGGGCTGGCATGACATGTGGTACTGTAAATGGAACCTGGGTCCTTGTGCTTGACAGGCAGGTGCTTAGCCCACTGAGCTGTCTCCTCAGCCTCATGAATTCAGGATTACATTAATGGAAGTTTGAGGAAAACATTACATCTGGTATTTCCATAAATGTAGCCAAATTACACAAGGCTTAGATATATAGTCTTTAAAATTAGCTGTGTTTATGTGTTTTGTATAATCGTACTATGCACTGCACACACCCTCAGCTCATCCCCCCATTCCATCATGTCAAGGCTGTTTATCAACTGTTTTGCCCACTGCTGGTTGAGTTATGGTAGAAGTAAGGATGTAGCAGTGAGCTGTGCCAGGCCCCCAACGTAGGTTGCAATGAAGGAGAGGTAGCCCTGCTCTCTTGGTTTTGGTCTTCTGGTCTATGTTTGGATTAAGACAAACAAAAAAATATTTTCAAAATAAGATGAACATAATGTAGAAATTATAATAAGGTTAGGGCAGACAGAAATTGTGTATTGAAAAAGTATCAGTGAAGGTTTCCAGTGATGACTGGAAGGAGAGATGTCAAAGAGGTTTTGTGGTTACTCTGTGATTACAGAGCATGTATGAGTATTTACACACCTGAGAGAAGACATTGGGGGGGAGGGTAAGGGAGAGCTCGCTCAAGAGAAGTGTAAAAAACACTGTACTTTTACCTGTGTGTTCTTCTTACTACTCTATTTTGCTATGGACCGAGATTGGAAAACTTTGGGGTGAATTGGTTTGCATTTTCCACTTTGTCCTTTGTCAGTTTGTGCTTGGGTCAGGTTTCCAGAGCTAAATGGCAAACTTGTTCTCATTGCAAATGCAGCAGGTAGCTGGCAGAATGGCGCACTGTTTGACAGACCAGGGCTAGAGGCACTCAGTGCTTCTGCTTCTCATATGACCTAAATCAGCTATTAATCAAAACTTAGTTTCTCTAAGAAAGTTACTCCTGGAGATATTTGTGGACCTTATTTTTTTTTTTTAATTCAAAAGTATCACAATATCATTTAAAGCACAGCAGAAATTTACAGAAGGTAATATGGTTTTGAAGAGTTAATACAGTACTAAGAAAATGCCATGCATTCCTTGAAATTATATGTAGAATTATTTACCCATTCAAATTTTTCAAGTCAATTTTACTAATATTTGTTCAAGAATCATTTATTTCAAGTACTTTTGATATTTTTTATACCATTCAAATTTCTAGATTATTTTAGTGCTCCTACACACGAGTTTCTCAGATATTAAGGATCTTGTGTCTATAATGAATTGATCTAGCTCAAGCATTTAAGATGACGAATGAACTTGGTACACTCTACATATCCTCTGGAATGAAATGAAACTTTATGTGAAACTTTATATACACACAATCAATCCTCAACATTCATGAATTATACACACACGAATTTGCCCACGGCGAAAATTTATTTGTAAACCCCAAATAAATACTAGTGGGAATTTCTCAGTCTTTCACAGACTCACAGAGCTTTGAAAAAAAATTGAGTTGCTTGCCACACATGTTCCCAGGAGAGATTAAGCAAGGTTATGATGTGCTTTTCTGTTTCAGTTGAAATACTGCACCGAAGTGTACTTTTTACTCTATTTAGTGCCTCATTTTTCAAAACAATGTTTTTATTGTTGATTCCACTGTGCCAAATGGCCCCCAACCATAGGGGTAAAGTGTTACCTGGTATTCTTAAGCATGAAAATGCTGTGCTTTATCTTAAGCAGAAAGTACCTGTATTATATAAGCTTAGTCTGACATGAGTTATAGTGAGGTTGCCCATGAGTTCTATATTAAGGAATCAACAACACATATTAATATTTATTATTAAATAATAATAAATATTATTATTTATTCATTAATTTATTTTTGTGGTACCAGGGATTGAATTTAGGACCTTGCACTTGCCAGGTAAGTACTTATTCCACTGAGCTATCTATCCTCCTTTCCCCTAAATAAGGTTTATCCAAGAGAAACAAATGCCAAACAAGGTTAGATAGTGATAAAAAATATTGTAACCAGAGGTTCACAGAAAACTAAACTGGTATTTCTCCTGAGAGCCATGGCTCAGTATTAGCTGCCTTATGTTCATAACAAAACTATGCGATGAGGCAAGTCTAAGGTGGAATTTGCTAGGCTGGCATAAAGTGGGGCAAACTGTGGTCAATTAATAAGATTACAAGCACAATTGCTCAGGTAAAATTGATTAAATCTAGGACCAAATGGAGAAAATGAGTGTGTAGCAAGCGGGCATGAACACAGAAAAGGGCTTTTCCTGTAAGGGACGAGGTAAGTGATGTGGCTTTTTTAAGGTGAGCAATACCTATTTAGAATATTAGTCCCTGATATTTATCGTTAGGGAGGTATGTCTTTGTCTGTCTTGAGTTCTGGCCTTTAGAGGTGCGTCTCGTCTCTCTCACAGTTTGCAAGGTATCACGTCTTCCATACTGGCTCCTTCTGAGGGCCGGTCCCTGACTGACTAAGTACCAAAACAAAGAAAACAACTCTTGTTTTTCTTTGAGTCCTTCCCATTCTAATGTTCTTGGTGTTACAGTGTTAAAAAAAAGTAGAGAAAATCAGAGATTCACAACTTTCCTTCACTATTCAGTGAATAATAGTCTCATCATTACTGCTTCTGGGGTGGACAGAGGTGGTTTGAATACTAGTTTTTTAAGTGACTAAACATATCATCTTAGATTAAAATTCTTAAGCCCTGTTGTAATTTTGGGTATGCAAGGAAGATACAACAGTACCAACTCCAGGTGAGTCTGAAGATTAGATGATGCATTTAAAGCATCATGTGAAGTGCCTGAGAACAGTCCACGCTGTGTATATAGTTGTTCTTACACCACATACTTCATAGATAATTGCTAATTTATTTGCTTTTTCCTTTCCAGTAAAAAATAATATGGCCTACACTTCTTACCACTAGATCAGTTAGTAAATGCATGAAGGCATTTCCTCCTTCTTGCAAGGAGTTGTAGAGAAAGCAAGACTTACTCTCAAGGTATCTTGTTTTATTTCTGCTGTTTTCTCTGGGCTGGAGCTCAATGGAAGGGACGAAGAATGACTGGATCACTGAGGGGCTGGCGGAGACAAGGCTGCTGTGTTTTGGTTATGATGGGGACCACCTGCTCCTGTCCTGTGCCCTGGATGTGAGGCTCCCACATCAGCACTCTCCCAGGTGCAGGTCTCCCACTGGAAAGATCAGGTTGACTCTGACAGTACAGAGGCCTGTAAATGACACCCGAGTGCCCTATTCACCTCCATGCCAAGGGAAATCTCAGCATTTCAGTTTCCTAATTTGAAAACCTGAAACCCTACCTCTCAAGGATTTCTTAGATTAATCATTTCCCTTTGTCTCCCAAAATCCCTCTTACTTTTCTTAAATATACAGAATAATCTAAATACCAATGATATATCATTGAAGAATGAAATGGTCTATATTAATGGAATTTCCATATGAAACTGGCATGCAGTTGCCAGTTTCATTGGTCATAAGGTTAAGCAGATATTTGAGTTTTATTTATATAAGATGAGAATTCAAACTTTTCTTGATTAATTGTGAATCAACAGCTGTACTGTTAGTGTCCTTTAGCATAGTACCAATGTCCTCACAGCTTACTAATAGTAACACAAATAGAAGAATGTTCTCCATATGTTAATGAACTTAGCTTCCTGCCTGTATGTTTTTGCTGTTTTTTGTGTTGGATTTTTGTTGCTAAATGACATGACAGATAAGGAAGTCCAGTGTAGCTCGTATCCTAGAGCAAGTTAGAATATAAATAAAATTTCTAAATATTTTCATATTAATATCCCAATGGTTTGTGTATATATTCAATAAATATATTGAAAGTATTTTGCTAATTATAAATTTAAATTACCTGTAGCATTGTAGTACTACACTTGACATTTTTATTTAATATATACATAAAATATACTTGAATGGGACAATATTTGCATGAAGATTTTCATCTACAGGGTCTGTCAAAAATGTATCATGCTTCAAGAAAAGAAAAATTTGTATAAATAAATGAACAATAAATTTATTGAGGAATCGTGGAATTAATATAAGTTACCTTTGGCCTCTACAAGTACAAGAACTGTGCACAGCAGGGGCCATTGGCTTCCAGACATTAATAGCACAGCCGACTGCTGCTTGGGTAACCTTGGTCATTGAAATTGCTGCACGTGCATTTTCAATTCCTGCTCTAAGGGCTGGCAGTGTGGTGGGTTTTCCATGAAATCCTCTAGGGTTTCTCATATGAGGGTAACATCATCTATTGATGAGACAACAAATTTTTCATATATATATATATATATATGAAAAATTTGTTGTCTCTATATATATATATAGTGTTTGAAGCCTAGAATAAATTTCAGGATGGCCCATATTATCCAAAACTAGATCTTTTTTTCTAATTACCATTATGTTTACTTGGAATACAGTGTTTATACCTCAATTATTGTCTACTTCCAAGCTTTTGGACCTTGAAACTTTGGTATCACTATCTTTTTTTCTAGAGGTAGCATTTTTTCTCAAGACTTAGAAAACAACTTTTATTTCTTTTCCATTTTGTCTAAAGTAATCTATTGCCTGCAACACAGTCTCATTTAGTTAAAAATGCTAGAATAAAAAAATAAACAATTTCAAGTTTTATTTTCTGCTTCCTCTGTTTTGCCCTACATGGAAATAACTCAGATCAAAACTTCTGCTAATTTATTGACTTTAGTGCCAGCTGAAGTGGCCAGTGAAGTTGCTTATGCAGTCAGCCTCTCTGTTTCTCTAAGAACAAAAGCTGCAGTGACCATCTCTGCATCATTTTTAAACTACCCACTCTGTAAAACAGAGACAAAGGAACACTGTTGTGAAATGGAGTGCCTGATGCAGAAGGAAAGACCAAATGTGATCTATGGTGCACTTAATGCAAAAACACAACTAGGGTGCCATTCTTTTTCAAAGGAACCTAAGTGGAAATTGCTGCAGTAATGTATGATAATGAAAGTGCCCAATTTTGGAAAGTGGTTTTTAAAATGCTACAACAGAATGGTATCTAGCATCTCTTAGGGAAAAGCAAAATCTCATCGGGGACCTTTGCAAGCATCATTTTCTCCTGTTTTAAATGATCTTATGTGCACTTGCTGTTTGTTGACTTGGCACAACATTCAATTATTCATTGTTTTTGACTGCTTGCAAAAGGAACAAAGGCCTATTGTTAGTGATTTGCCAATTGCCACAAGACTTAATCTAGGTACTCAAGTAGCTCTTTGCCTTATGTTTTTTGTTTTTTTTTTCTTTTTTGTATGAATTTAGGTGACCTAAGGGATTTCATAGCACCCTGATGTTCAGCTCAGAAAATCTCTTAACAAGTTATTAGTGTGTAAGAAATAATTGACATTGCGTACCAGGTCTCTGTAGTGAGGTTTCCCTGAAGAAGTCTTTTATCCTCACATAAGAAAGTTTGTTTAGGGATCCAAAACTTTTCTCTTTGATTATCTGATTCATATCTCCATTAGATGAAAATATAATACTTCATAGGCTTCATTTGTAAATTAATAGTTTACTGACTATGCTTAAGGTTTACAACATGATATTTTGAGCTATGCTGATATGATTACTACAGGCAAGCAAATTAGCACATGTATCATCTCAGATGTTTTTTAACACAGGTGTGGTGAAGGCATATATTTACTCTCCTACAAAATTATTTGTGTATGATGTAATATGTTTATAGTCTTTATGCTGTGCATTGAATTCATTCTACACAATTACAACTTTGTACCATTTGATGTTTATAACCCCATTCACTCTTCAGTTCCTCACTCTGCCACTTTATAACCACCCTTTTACCCTTTCTTCTAAGTGTTCAATATTTTTAGATTCTACATATAAAGGAGATCATAAAGTATTTTTCACTTTGAATCATGTCTTCCTGGTTCATCTATGTTGTGGAAAATGGCACTGTATCATTTTTAAACACTGGATCATATTTAGTTGTGTATATGTGTGTATTTTATGCTATATTTAAGTTTTTGGAGGATTGCTGTTTTTCCTGGTCTGTACTAATTTACTTCCTCACCAGCAATGTACAAGTTTCCCTTTTGTTCCCACAACATCATCAACATTTATTATCTCTTGACTTTGAGTAAGAGTAATGCAAGCATAATGAGGTGATAAGTCAAATTGGTTTTCATTTGTATTTTTCTGATAATTAATGATGTTCGCACTTTTCCATATCTGTTGGCTGTTTTCTATCTTCTTCTATTCTGGTCTTTTGATCATCTTCATATTGAGTTATTTTTAGTTTTTTCTGCTTTTGAGTTGTGAGTTGGGAAAGGTAGGTGCAGAAGGAGGAAAATGGAATTGCCTGAGCCACATAACATGAAAAATCGACTCAAGATGGATTAAAGGTTAAATGTAAGACTTGTGACTAAAACTCTTGGAAGAAAATGTAGGGCTGGGAGATGGCTCAGTGGAATAAGCGCTTCCCTGGCAAGTGCAAAGGCCTCAGTTCAATCCCCAGTTCCTCCAAAAAATAAAAAGAAAATGTAAAGGCAGAAAGCTTCTTGATGGAGCCCTTGGCCATGATATTTTTGGTAACACACAAAAACATAGGTAGTAAAATAAAAAAAACAAATGGTAATATACAGAACTTACAAGCTTTTACCCAGTAAAGGAATCAATCGACACAATATAAATATAAATGCAGCTACATATTAGGGAAAAATGTTTGCAAGTAATAGACATGATAAAAGGTTAACATTGTATGCTTCTAAGGGTGCAATAAAAAGACTTTTTCTTATTAGTTAGGACTTGTGTCAACCACCTAGAGCTTTACTGTTCGAGATGCTTGAAAACATATGGAATATGTCCTATTATTACTTTTCTAAGGTCCAAAGTTTTTCAGCTACTGAATTATGAGCTTACATGAAAAATAGAATATATGACAAAAAAAAAAAAAAAAACGACAATATGAATGCAGAGGAGAAAGAGCTCACTTTTTTCAAGAAAATGGTGAAGGACTGCTGAAAGAAATGTCATCTTGAAAGAGAATGATTATAATTTTATGTGCAGAAATTTAAGGAAATATAAAATCAGTTTGTAATAGTCTGGGTGTCAGTGTCTCCTGAAAATTCATATACTGGAACCTACACCCCAGTATGATACCACAGCATTAAGTGGTGGAGATTTTAGGAGGTGACTAAATCACCTGATGGATTAGTCTTGTTATAAAAGATAGTTGAGGAAAGAAAGCCATATGAGAATACAGAAAACTTACCATGTGTGAAGAACAGGGGCCTCACAAGACACCAGATCTACTGCCATCTTGTTTGAACATCTTAGCTTCCAGAACTTTGAGCAATATGTTTCTGTGGCTTGTAAATTATCCATTCTAAGATATTTTGTTATGGTAGCCTGAGGTGAATAAGATAATTTTTATATAGTGAATAAAGAACATGAGAAAAAACCAGAAGTAAAATCAAGCATTTCTCTAGAAGGTTAAATATCAGAAACAACCTAACTACAGTCTATCCTAACAAGATTGAGGCATTTCCTTTGACCTAAGGTACATTCTGTGGTTCACATGATGGGGTTGGTACGTTGTGAAGAACTATTTGTTAGTACCTCACTTCCCAGATTAATTCTTACATTGTTGCCACAGTGGTTCTGATTCTAGTGGACTCATTGTCATGTCTTTTATGTTTCAGGGAAACATGCTAGTTGTGATTATTTTCAGGTACTTTCTGACATATAGTGGTCCTTTTGACTTACTGAGTTATGAGTATGCATCCATAAGTATATACTACTTGTTCTAGAATGAAAAATTGAGACTATATGCCAAATTTTCTTGCTTAAATCAAATTTTTAAATTTTAATAGACTTGGGATCATTGTAGAATTGCTTTGAAATTAGTGTTTGGGATTAAGGGTTTTATATGCCCAAGTATCATTATTTCAGAGCAGATTTAGAATAAACAGTATTCTGTAAAGGCAACTTAGGAGATGACATTTATGTATTTGTCTGGCTCTTGCTTATGCTACCGACTTGCTTGCTTCCTCTAGTGCTGTATATCAACACCCATTTCCACAATTCCACAGTAAATATTAACTTCACTTTTAATCTTTGATAACTCCATTAGACAACAGAAGAGGATTTCTTTAGATTTCTATGTCTATATATTCTAAAACATAATCACATCTTGGCTTGTTGTGGTGCCACATGCTTATAATCCTAGCACTCAGGAGGCTGAGGCAGGAGAACTGTTGTGAGTTCTGGACCCAGCCTGGGCTATATAGCAAGACTCTGTCAAAACAAACAAAATTTTAAAACTCTCTTCTAAACAAAATATAAGCTTCCTGAGCCTGAAGGCTAAGCCTGTAAATATAAACAAAGTCCACAAAAAATATCTATATGCATTTCAGGAAAGGGAAAATAGTATGATGTCTTTTCAGTGATGATGTTACCCTCATGGGGGGATCCTAGAGGATGTTGTACATCACAGAAAACCCACCACCCTGCCAGCCCTTGGAGCAGGAATTGAAAATGCACATGCCGCAATCTCGGTGACAGAGGTAACCCCAGCAGCAGTTTGCTGACTGATCAATGTCTGGGAGCTCTTGGCTGTCACCTTGAGCACCTTGTGTAATTCTATAGGCCACAGGTGACTTGTATTAACCCCATGATGTCTTGATACATTTAGGGTTAAAGTATTTATACAGGTTTTTGTTTTCCTGAAGTGTGTAAACATTTTTTTTTTGCTTCCTCTATATTTACGTCTGACTTCCTTCTGAAACAGGACAAGTTCCAGAGAACCAGCTGAAATATTTCTTGGCAGAAAACAATAGAATAATAGTATTGAGCCTAATTAAGAATATCTTTTATTTTTATTTTTTATAAGATTTTTTTAGTAGTTGCTCAAAGAATCATAAACAAGAAGAACATGCAGAAAATCTACCCACATACTAAAGACCAAAGAATCCAGCTGAGGGCCAGGATCCCACAGTAATATCCTGTGTGAGTCCCACTGAAGACCCAAAGCTCATAACAACACCTTTCCCAAGTCCAACTGAAGATCTAGGGCACATGACAATGTCTCACACAGGTCAACTTTGGACCCTGGGAAGGTCCAAAAGTCAGTGGTAGAAGCTAAAAAAGTCTGTGCCAGTGGGATGAAGGATTTGTGCTGGCGGGCTGAGGGAGCCAAAGTGGAGCCAGGAAGCAACACTTAAGGTAAGAACCAGAGCTCCCTTGAAGGGCACCATAGTCATCTTAAGTGACAATGAGGTTTCAAGCTCTTCTGAGGATAAAGAAGGCTGAGCTCCCATCAGGAAAGCCAGCATAGGGCCGGCCAAAAGCCAAATAGCTCAGCAGATTAAAGCTCCTGCAAGCATGCTCAGGGGCTGGGGGTTTAATCCCTGGTCCTTCTACGCAGGTCCCACCCCCGGAGTGTGCTAAGATGGCAATTGAGACAGGGCGTGGTGGTGCACACCTGTAATCTTAGCTCTTGGGAGGCTGTAAAGAGGTGGATCACTATAGGTCTGATTTAGTAGTGAGAACTTGAACACCCTGTAGATCCTTCCCTAAAATACATAAAATAAAATTAAATTAAAAAAAAAAAGGAAAGCCAGCATGAGAAGCTTCTCCAGGAGATTGAACAGTCAGTGCAACACCATCTTCCCCTCCAGAGTTGATTTTTATTTTTAAATCTCAACTTGTCTTTTTTGGAATTTGTTTTTCTGTGGCAACCTTGTCTTATTCTCATGTGAGAATCACAAGCACCCCCAGAGGCAAACTCTCAAAATTGAGACCTATATGGAGGTTGTGGAAGCCAAGTGACATGGGGAGGGGGGCCCTTAGGCAGCTAAGACTTGCATCCTGTGTAGGGCCAGTAACTTAGACTAGAAGCCTAGGTGAGTTAGCATACCAGAATGTATCTTTAACAGAAGGGAAGAGACCTTGGAGGAAGTGAAATGCAAATGAAGTGGTTTGCACTCCTGGATGCTAAATACCTACCTGCTAGAGGAGCATTCTTGTGTTCTGTCACCTACATGGGTACCAAAAACTATGGGGACACTCCTGAGTCTAGCCTTCCATGCTGTCTGCCTTATGGAACATACTTCTTGGACTAGTTGAGAGCTTTTCTTTTATTCTAATAAACATGCCTATGGCCTTTTCCCACTGCTTGCCATTTGCTGTTTTGTTGGCTTCAGTTTTTGTTGAGCCAAAACAAATACCTGAGAGCTATGGGGATCCCATTACATTACGACTGACGCCTAAGCCTGGTACTTCCGACTGTGCCTCCCAGCCTGGACTGGTAGAGCATGGGCAGACTAAGAAGAGGATGCCTCTAGGGTGTGCTAATTCCACAGATAGTTACCCTCATTTGGAAATCCAACAAACCCAAACAGTGTTTGGATCCACGTGAGTTTTCAGTTATTTCTTTATTGCTGGAACTAACATAAATCCAGATTTTTATCAAAAGTTAGTATACACTAAGTTCGTAAGCATTTGTTTATTATAAGGCATATGATGCTCACTATAGCAATATCCTTCAAATGGAAAATTTTGTTTAATTAAATGTAAAGCAACAAAACAAGTCCACTCAAATCTGTGATTATAGCCTGGGAAATCACATGATCTAAGCATTCCTCAGCTACGCAAGATCCGTATATTTTAATGAGTGGTCAAGCTAAGTTCAAGAGGAAGGTACTGCTCTGTTATTAAAGGGAGACTTTAATGACTGAGTTGCCATTGGGAACATCACAGAATCCATAATAAAGCTCACTTTATGCACTGATCACAAGGCATTCGATCTTGGCCTTCAGCAGTTTCATGGAATTTAAAGTTGAAAGCAAAGTGAAAGGCACTCAGCAACCTTCCAGACCGTACCCTGGAAATGAGATCACTTTACTCTTTGTCAACCCAGAAAGCCAGTGTGAGGATAGATGGTGATTTACCTCTTATAATTACTCCAACTAAGTTTTCAATATGAACTTGATTCTATAATATGCATGTTGTCAGAGAGCTATGGAGATAAAATATTTCAGGTTCAGGAAAGAGTGCAATATACTGCACAGGCATGCTCTAGATTGAAGGAAGAATGTGAGAGAGGGTTAGGGAGGATGGCATGAGGTGACATGTAGGTAGTGCTTCTGATGTGCCTGCCCCTGTTTCAAGTTTGTTTTTATGTGCTAATTCTTCTTACCACATAATAACCTCATGCAGTAATGATTTTATTTTATAGAAGATAATGTTATAGTACAGAGAAGTCAAATAACTGTCCAGAAGCCACCTAACTGGTAAGCAGAAGAACTGTAATGATTTTTTTTTTAAATTCAGAACATTACATCTTAATATTCAAGTGATGACAGTGCTGCAAAGCAAGCCTCAAGGAAATGTGCAATCTCACAGATTTCATTATTGCCTTTTAAAAAATGTATTTGGTAGAAGGTCTAACCAGGCAGCTCAGACTCACAGTGATCCTCCTGTCTCAGCCTTCTCAGCACTGGAATTGCAGGCGTGCTCCACTATGGCTAGACTCGGTGGCTGTCTCAGCACACCTGGAGGTGGGGCCAGCATGGGCTGTGGTCCAGGTGATCGAACCGGAGTCCCTGTACTTGCCTAAGCAGGTACTTAGTCCGCCGAGCTATCTTGCTGGCCTTTTTTTTTTTTTTTTTTTTTTTTTTTAATCACCTTTTGAAGTGGTGATAAGTTTGCAAATATCACAGACTTAAATGCATTTCTAAGAACTAATGTGGCATTTTAGCATTTGGAGAAGAAACTGTACTCATATCAGAAAACTGGTTTTAAAGATCTGTGTCTAACACTAAACTTCTCTGAAAGCTGAGTCAAGTGTGTCATTTTCTGGGGCTCAGTTTCCTTTTTTTTTTGTAGCAAAAATAGACAAGATATTTGCAAAAAAAGAATTCTAGGGCCAGAATATAGCTCAGTAGCACAGTATGTGGCTGGCAAATACAAAGTCTTGAATTTGATGCCCACAAAAAAAAAAAAGAAAAGAAAAGCCATAAATTCTATAATTCTTTTTTGAGACATACAAGAACGCTGGAGTGTGATGGGCAAAGCTGTCTATGAAGCCCTCACAGAGGACACAATGTAGTGTTGTCTGTTATTAAATGGATTCAATGAAGAAAGGACCTGGGCATACGGAGAGAATGCCACATCATCACCTGAGAGGTACCCAAAACAAGCAAAATGACATGACAGGGTCAGAGCGCAATAAGCCAGATCTCTACTTTCTCTTAGAAATAAGGAGAGGAATAGAAATAGGGTTTTCCTACTAGCTACAGATCATGTGCTGCTAAAACTGTATTTCAGATCAAATGATCACACCCTAAGCAGCCTTCCCAACACAGGAATCCACATACATCTTCACAGTTATTTCTAGTCATTGGATTTTGCCTGTACTGCTGCTGTAGCCAGAGATTTACAAAACATTTTCTGATGAGGACAGTGAAAGCCTCCTTTCCCTCTCTAGTGTCCTGGTGCAGGGGCAATTTATCAAAGCACAGAGACAGCAGGTTGTTTTTAACCTTACATAAAATGGGGCAGCCTCACAAATCATCCTTCACTATTGCACCGTGGAAACATCAAGGTTAAAAGGTAACTCTGTGGCATAACCATATCGATTAATTGATGGAGGAAAGGTCAGGCTAAGCTTTAACTTGCTTGAAAGACTTGAGTTCTACATGGCAGGTGTGTTAAGATGGTTCCAGCTTAGAAAGATAGAACAGAAAATGGCACCCTGCTTCAAAGAAAGTGGGAGAAATTTTGTCAAATGCTCACTCAGAAAAAGGTCAGTGACAGCTCACATGGAAAGAAAATGGGATATTGTTTAACAATCACTCTAACAGTTAAAACAGTAAAATGGAGGCAAAAAGGTGCTAGTTATTTAAATTTATCTGTATTGTGTATAGGCTTTGTTGAAAACATTCATTAGTGAAACGATCATAGAAGTGCCATGGTACAAGCAGTGAGTTTTGTAATGGCCCACCTTGGCCACAACATACACTAGAAACAGAGCTCTATGTTCCTCTCCCCTCAGAAAGTGGAGTCTTCAAAGTTAGAAGCATAGGGAGCCCTTGATATGGTCCTCATCTCAGAGCACGAATTTTATATTTGTAGTCTCATGGATAAGTTAATGGAATCCCATCAAGCTAATTTCAATCTACCATTTCCAGTGCAAGCCACAGTAAGAATAAAAACACTCAGGGATATTTATAGTTATGAAGAGCCAAGGGGTCCTAAGTCTAGCCACAGTGATGGCATTCCAGAACAAAGGTTTTCACCTGAACCCGGGTTTTGTTCAGTCATGAAGGAGGAGTGGCTTAAACATGAATGACTGAGAACTGTAGGAGGTAGGTGAGTACTGTGAGCTGGACTAGGTAGGAGGCCTGTGTTTACCTCTGCAATATGCAGAGAAGGATATGCAGCAAGAGTAATTTGCATTATACTATTGAGATAGTGTTAATATTTTGGGGTCTGGTGCTTCAGCTTTAATGTGTAATCTTTCAAACCCCAATAAGTCATATATTCTATTTCAAGGCAGCTGACATTATCTCTTCATCCTGTCTCTACCCAGCTCATATTAAAGAGCAGCAGGTGTAGGTTATCAGAGAAACATGCATATTGTCTTGAAAGAGAATCAGCAGCACCTATATGCATTGCTTAAAGCCAATTGAAGGGATAAGGAAAAGTCCTAGCTGGCTCTGTACTAACAATACAGGGAAATTAGGTCAGGCATAGCCAAAATGAAGACAACTGCTCTTCTTTCAAGAGGAGTTGTCCAGGTGGTCCTCCACACAGAAGGACTGACTTTGTATGTTAGGAAAGGGTCTATAGAGTCTTTAGGGTCTCACTACCAGACCAGTCTTATGGTGATCTGCCTGTTTATAGTCTTCCAAAAGCTGGGATTATAAGCAGATGCCACCACACCCAGTCTCAATTGCCCTCTCAGCATACCCCGGGAGAGTAGCCAGTATGGCAGGCCTGTAGATTGAAGCCCAGGCCCCTGAAACTGCTTGCAGGTGCTTTAACCTGCTGAGCTATTTGGCTGGCCAAAGAGAGATCCTAATAAGCCTTCAGAACTAAAATTTATTTATTTATTTTAATTATTAGTTTTATTGAGAAAAAAAAACAGCAATGAGACTAATCAGTTTCAAAACTGATTAGTAGGACAGTTTCAATAATTAATACATTACATATTGTTGTCTTCATAGTGGTCATTCATTGTACAAGATGCAGACATGATATCCTGTGTACAAATACTATTAGCACAAATCCTTTTTCTCATTGATTTCAGAGAAAGTAGCTGTGTATCTATCCTATTTTGAATATACAGATACAAAATGGTCCTTCATTTGTATCTCCTTTTTTGTTTAATTTTATCAGAGATTGGTATTCCAATGTCATATAAATGTTGTAGGTGTGTGAACTCAGCAAAATAATTCAATATAGTCCAGTAGTCCATACTAGTAGTGGGCTATCTGTACGACTGGCAATGTCAGAAGTTGTTGACTTGAGACTTTTACAGCTCAGCATATTAATATGCTTTTACTTTTTAATGCCTTGTTTTTATACTTTTCTGCTGAATAGTTAAGACCAAGGTAAAGTAAGACCTGTATAACAAGAAATGTAACTTCTGAAAACCCATGAAACAGTGAGTTTGTGAAAGTCATTTTGACTTATGGTGGTGTCTAAAGGTAGCCTCTGTGATAAGTGAGGGACCACTGTGTGTCTCAGTAGAAAAGATTTTGAATGCTTTCACCTTTAAGAATGACCAATGTTTGAGCAAATTAGAATGTTTAGCATGATTACACAGGTATTCATGTTTTAAAACATCATATGTTACATTATTTTTTTTATGTATTCAATTAAAATATATTGAATTTCTTTAAAAAAATGTAACTTTGTATCTGATAAGGTCAGTCAAGTCCCCTCAGGACTTTGTAGATCCTTTTCCAGTGCCAGGCTTGTGGATGAGTCACAGCCGCTGCTTGACTAATTTGCTCTCTGTGAAAGCCTGAGAGAATGTTTTCAGAACTCAAATTTAGAATTCTGAGATAACAGAGGAATAGATGCACAAATGAAGGAAAACAAAAGTCTAACTCTGTGAAAGTGTGGAGAGAAGAGAAAAATATCTGGACACCACAAGGATGAATGGAAATGTTGAACCTGAGTTTGTGTGCTGACTGAAGGAAAAGAAGCAAGTTGACCTAGGGAATGGAAAGGAGCAGAAGTGGGAGTGAATGCTGGAAAATGTAACTGAAGTGTCTAACCTATAAAGGTTAGGCTTTGATGCAATTACAACAAACCTTATGGACATCCTAGAGTAAGAGTTTCTTTTTGGCTCATGCAAAGTCCATCGAAGTTGCGTGATACTTCTCCATCTCGTGGTCATGGCGTGACCACAGCTCGTGGTCTTGGCATTACTACAGCCAGGATGAGATGCCTGGAAAATTGCGAAAACATTTTGAAGGACAGGTCTAGAGTTGAATTAGATTACCTGTCTTACGTCCTGCTTGAATAACTGCAAGGGAGTCTGGGAAATATGCTATAAGAGGTAGTCAATGATATAGGTTTGCTTAGAGCAGAAGGGATTTGGGCTCTCATAAAGACAAATTGCCAAATACCATTTTACTGAATAATGGAAAGAGTTATCAGATGTTTGGAGAATTTCACTGCTATTTTCTCTGATACCTGGGATAAGACATGAGACTCATTTTTAAAATAAATTCTTCTGCTCCATCCCGCCCGCCCCCGCCCAGCCCCTGAGACAGGCCAGAGACAGGCTGGCCAACTCCGCCATCCTGCTCCATCCCGCCCGCCCCCGCCCAGCACCTGAGACTGGCCAGAGACAGCGCGGCAGACTCCGCCATCCTGCTCCATCCCGCACACGCCCGCCCAGCCCCTGAGACCGGCCAGAGACAGTGGCTGACTCCAGCGGCCTCCTGGATACCGCGCCAAGCTCTCCCAGTGAGAGCGAATTTACAGGACTCACCAGGCTGCCCAGATCAGTGAGAGTGTGGTGAGTCTGAGGGAGAGCCTTTGGCTTCTTCCCACACGCGCTTCGCGGATCCCTGTCCCCAACCCCTCCAAGCCAGTGACTGGTCTGAAACCTCAGGACCCACTCACCAACACCTCCCTGGATCCCCTGACCTAAAGCCCACTGATTGAGTGGGAATTTCCCCGATTCTCTGGGCATCAAAGGTCAGTGAGTGTAGAACCTCAGGCCCGTCGTGCCTGAGATACATTTCCCAGGAATTAAGCTGCCCGTCACCTCCCGTGGCCGGGTGACAGCTCCAGGCACACTGTGCCAGAGAAACACTTCCAGGTGATTACTGGT